>PVIU01008951.1:0-45000 GCA_004026605.1 Ondatra zibethicus | reverse complement strand
CTCTGTGTTGGCACATCAGAACAAAAGGATTCAGAATATATTAATAGCAATATATGTATTCAGATCAGATATTAGTTCTGCAGCACTCACGAGCATCATAAGGTGAAAGCAAGCAGCACAGAGCCCAAGTGCACACAAATCTTCTCCAGACTCCTCCCCAGTGCTTCTTTGCACACAGGTGCATACCCGGAATTTGTTTATCATTATTTTTATGAACTTAAATAAAAGAAATATTTAAAATATAATATAATCTGCTGTTTGCACATGTTTTTATATAAAGAATATATAAAATCAGTAGTTGACTAATACATATGATGTTTTATTTAGCAATATGAAGCAAATTAGTGACCTACATTTGTATTCTACCTGGGGAGATCTGATTGGGTCCATCCTCTCACCAGGTGGTCCCTTTTGCACGCTTCAGTCTTGAAAGTTTGCATGCACAGCCAGCAGTTGCTCTGCTCCCCATCTGCCCTAGACTTCTTGTCCTTTTAACAAGGTCCTTAAGGGGACGCAGGTTCTCAAGTGGACAAAGTCCAACAGATTGTTCTTGTCCTCTCCGGATTACCTCTGGTGTTCATGTCTATGGACTAGTCCTATGCAGGGTATGTTCTCCATTGATTTTTCTGTTTAATGTTTGTATGATTTACATTGAAAATTACGATCCCTTTGAAGCTATTGGGTTTTATTTTCTGAGTAAGACATTTAGTTTGAAGGTGATGTTTCTTTGAGTTTTTCTCCTCCTCTCCCCATTTGTTGACAAACTTCCTCATATGAATTATTCTGCCCCTCGTCAGCATCCTCATGGGCGCATTTGTGAGCCTGCTTTTCCACTTCTGGGTTCTGCACCATTCTGTTAAGAAGACTCTATCGTTTGTTGTTTAAATGACACCATGGCCTCCGTCACTGCTGCCATGTGCTATGACTCTCAGGAAGAAAGATGTCCTGACTCTTTGACGGTTTCAGCTCTTGAAGGTCTTGTGCTTGCCATGGAAAATGGGAACGAATTACTTGGATCCATGAGCCACCTGAGACCGTGATGGTCATTATATGATACCTGCAGAATACTTTTGAGATAATTGAACTTCTTCCTGTGTTGAGGCTTCCAACCCATGAACATATGGTTTTCATCCATTTGTCTTGATTTTGGGTTTGTTTCATTAGAATTTGATAATTTTCAGCATTCAGACCTTGTATTATATTTACATGGAACTGTTTTATTTTCTTTAGAATAATTATATATGACAGTTGTTCTGTTTCATGCTCATTCACATACTGGCAGTGTCTGAAAGTTTGATGCTCTCGTGAATCTTACATTCTGTAGCCACAGTAAATTCAAGTATGAAGTCTATGAGTTTGGGGCAAATTCCTTGTGAACTTTCATTGCACACATAACAAAGATCATTACATCTGTGTACTGAGGTGTTTCCTTAGGCAATGTTAGTTTCTGCTCATGTGTTTTCATTTTAAAACCTGCTTTTCCTTATACTAATATGGCCACGCCTTACGTGGATATTCGCTTGCTGGCATGGTGCATTAGTTTCCACGTCTTTAGCTTGAAGTTGTCTTTCTTGCAATCTGATGTTTCTTGTGAGAGCACGCTGTTGAGTTTCTGCCATTGTTTTGTTTGTTTTGTGATACTCAGGGAGCATAGCTGTGTCTTAACTGGTCCTGTTTCTGCTACTTACAGTATAGATAGCTATTGATTTTCTTGAGCCTCAACTCTGCCATTTTATTTGTTTGTATTGTACTCTCTTTCTTGGACTCCGTTTAATTTCATTTTGCCACCCTCAGTGCTGCTCACGCTATTAGGGATTTGAACTGTGTTTTCTTACTGTCCTAGTTTGCTGCGATAAACAGCATGATCAAAAGCAACTTGGAGGTGCACAGGGCTTTATTTATCTCATAAGTTATAATTCATTATCAAGGGAAACAAAGGTGGGAATCTGGAGTCAGAAACTAAGCAAAGATCATGAAGGAACATTGCTCACCAGTTTGATTCCCCTTGGCTGGCTCAGCTATCTTTCTTATACAACCCAAGACCTAGAGATGGTAATGCCCACAGTGGACTGGGCCCTCTTATATCAATCAATTAGCAATCAAGAAAAGGCTCCACAGACATGCCCACAGGCTAGTCTGATGGAGGTGATTCCTCGTTGAGACTCCCTCTTCCGGGTATGTCTAGGTTTGTGTCAAGTTGGTGGTAATTAACCGCCATACCTGTTTGTAATGGTTTTAATTGCATTGCTTTAAATATGTTCTTGGTGTACCTACGGCACTCCATTATGGGATTTCATCTCTGCAGGTATACTACCTTTCATTGAGGGTTTAGGACATTTCTGGGAAAGAGACTGTCTGTGCTTATCCACCCCTCTGCCCTTGCTTCTTCTGGCCTCCCTTATCCTAACACTCTGAGATTATTTCTTTGACCATTTATTTTCCCCTTAAGCCGTTCTTTAGGAAGAACTACCAGGGCTAGAGAGATGGCTCGGTGGTCAAGAGTGTAAATCTCTCTTGCTGAGGGCCAGAGTTCAGTTCTCAGTACCCATGTGAAGTAGCTCACCTGTAACTCCGTCATTTAGCATTATCTTCTGGTCAAACCCACTCATAGACACACACATGCACACATTGAAACTAAAAATAAAGTCTTAGAAACAGAAGAGCTGCCAACACCCTTGCCTTGTGCTGTCCTTATCTAATGGTGTCTTTATTTTCATGTTATCACCAAAGAATGGTCCCCAGTCCTCTAGCAGTACCCGAACCGTTAGTTTGGGATGAGAACCTGCTGTCACTCAGGTCAGAGTGCAGTAGATCCTACACCTTTCTTACAGCTGAGCTCAAGACTTTCCCTGAATGTCTGGGATGTCAAGTAAGAGGCCTTACCTTAACTTTACTGGGCATCCTCTATGGGTGGATCCAGCCTTTCTGACCCGTGTTCGCATCAATTGTTGCAATGTTTTCAGCCATAGCCCTCCACACCCTCAGCATCACTGCCGGCTTTGCTTCTTGGGTTGCTATTGCAAAACACGAGTCATTCACTGTGCCCTTTGGGACATTAGAGCTGTCTTAGTTCCTTTCATTTTGCTTTCTCTCTATTGTTATGATGCTGCAAATCCTTCTGCTCCACCCTCAGCATCACCAGCTCCTTCCTCACCATCAGCATCATTTTCTAGAGCTCTTTTAGTGTGATTTCACTTTCAGTGATTTTAATTTTTAATTCTGTGATTTCCCTTTGGTTGCTTTAAGATAAAACTTTATTTTGCTGGTGTGTGTGTGCATTGCATACACATGCATGCTGAAAACATGCCCCTGTGCATGTACATACATGTTGAATGTGTGTCCCTATGCATGTACATGTGGGACCAGAGGAGGAGGATGCCATGTGTCTTCTTCTGTCTATGGTTTATTCCCCTGAGACAGAGTCACTCAGTGAACACACATGTCCTTGTAGCAGGTAGGACAGTTGGTTAATGAGCATTACCTGTCCCCACACACCACCGCTTGGGCTAAACACATTTGCAGCCCTGCCCTGTCTTTATGTATGTGCCATGTATTTGAACTCAGGTCCTTACGCTTGCAGAGCAAGCACTCTTACCTACTGAGCCACTGCTCCAAACCCCTTTGCTGAAATACTTTTATTTCTATCATTTATTTCAGGATGATTTGTAGCTGACTTCTGGATTGTTTCCATGGAGGTTTCTTAGGATTCTTGCTGGAGTGGGCTGGAGGGATGGCTCAGAGGTTAAGAATGCTCACTGTTTTTGCAGATGACCTGGTCTGGGTTCCTATCACCTACATGTAAGCTCCTAACTGTCTGTAATTCCAGTTCCTGGGGGTTCTGCTCTCCTCTGTGGGCTCCTGTGCACACATGGTGCGCAGACACATATTCAGATGTACACATACACAGATAAAAGTTAAAGAAATCATTTTAGAATCCTTGCCAAGGAGTCTAGACACTCCAGAAACTTCCTGTGGGTGGTACCTTGTCTCCTATTCAGCCTGTGCAGGACCTCAGGTGGGCGAGCCTGTGAGACAGGCAGCACTGGGTGATTCATTCTTTATTAGGTCAAGAACAGGCTTTTCGAGTTTCCTGGTGCCAAGAATCCAGGAAGCCATCAGTGCATAGCATAGAGGGTCTTGATAAACTGTTCTCTTCCTGACTGGGGACTATGAGAAACATGCGTGACGTGGCCTGTACACAGACAGTTATCCCAATGTGTCTAGAGCTAGAGAGTGAGTTCTGGGCTATAGATAAAGCCATAGAGTCATCAGCATATAAATGATAATTAGTGCTTTACCTAGGGATCAAGAAGATGGGAATAAGGAGATAAAATGGCAATGTGCAAGAGGAACAGAAGGTAATGACGGAGGAACAGTAATAAGAAGAGCCCCACAGGGAAAAACAAGGGAAACATAACAAAAAGAAGTGAGCAGAGAGAAGGAAAAGCAGAGAAGGGACTTGATTAGGTCGCTGGAACTGAATGAGGTTAGCCCACCTCACCAGGATGCTGCCTGAGCAGGAGCCCGAGTTCCTGCTGCTCTGCTGTGAGTGCTGTAAACCTTGCTGTGGTTGCATCTCCATCCCAAGGAGTGGTCTGAGCAGAACTGTGATGAACCCTGGTGCCTCAGGGGTGGCTCTCTTCCCACACCAGCCAATAGGTGTTGGGCTTCTGCACCTCTTCAAGCCATCGCCCCTCTCAGACTGCTCTAAAGGTCTTGGGCTGGGAGACGGCTTAGTGGGTGAAAGGCTTGCTGGTCACCTATGAGGATTTGAGTTCAGATCTCCAGCACCCATGAAAAAGACAGCCGTGGTTATGTGTGTCTGTGACCCTGGGGCTAGTCAGGCTGTCTAACTGAAATCGCAAGTTCTGTGGAAGACCCTGTCTAAATTGGTGAGGCTCAAAATCAATAAAGAAAGAGTCCTGAGGTTAACCTCATCTGACTTCTATACTGGCAGGCACAAATCAGTGCACCAGAAGGACATGTGCACACACACAGCCACACGCTCACACACAGACACACACACTCAAACACACACACACAGACACATATACTCACACATAGACACACACACACACAAACACACACACAGATACACACACAGACAAAAACACTCACACACACACTCACACACTCACAAACAGACACATATACTCACACAAAGACACACAGATACCTATATTTACACACTCTCACACACAGACGCACACCCACACTCACAAATAAACAAAGCTCTTTAGGTGACCCTTTTCACCTGACCACTGTATCAGGATTTGTACACAATGGTGGCTTTGCTTGTCACTCCCTTCTCTAGTTCCGATCACTGCTGGATGGCTGGTGATGGCAGAAGCTGGGTATTCCACTCCCTCGCCTCTTTAACTTCTCTTACAAAGTGCTCACCCTGGAGAATACCATCTCATGTGGTATTTATTCCTGCAAAGCCAAGTACAACAAGGATCACTTAGTCCCTAGTACCTAGGGCTGGTAATGTGGCCTGGGCACCCAGGGCTGGTGACGTGGCATGGATACCACAGGCTGGCCCAGTTATACCCCGGCTCCACATTTCCCAGCCACTCTCCTGGTTGCATTCTGATGGAGATGAAGATAAATTGAAATGTGCTATTCTCTTGGAACCTCACAAGACATGCTCCACGGTGGCTTGATGCATGTTGGAGTTGGCACTTGCCAGGGCAAGGGAGCCAAATGTTACATTTTCAGGAATTTTGTGAGCCAGTTGACATCAAGTGGTTAGCTTGAAACCAGCCTCAGTAGGAGACTGGCAAACACTGCACATTGGGTTTTTGTGTTTTTGGAAAACCAGTTGCTAAACATTACCAGCCCACAGCTAGGACCATCTTTTGTATCTTTGGATTGTCAATTTTATTTAAAGAAAGCCTTTTACCGCATTGTTTTAACTTTTTTTAATTATTTGACATTTAACTTTGCTAATTAGCATATTTCATCAGGTCTCAATACCAACCCTAGCTCTTGGCACCCCAAACCTGAACTAGCCCATACGATATACATACAAAATCTCCTACCATCAGCAATAGGGTTCAATAGGCACAGAACTGTGGTGAGGGAGAGGAGTGCCAGGAGCTGATGCTGGGGATACTCCATACTTCTTACAGGAAGGATTATGTTGGGATAGAGTACTCATAGTCCTGAAAGGGAGCAGGAGATTGGAGATGGCCCAGTTGTGGCTCAGGTGCTGTTGATGAGGATGCTGGCCCTCCCTGGAAGCTTCTGGGGCTTCCACCTGCTCCCATGGAGTGGCTGCTGCTTGGGGCCGGAGGAGAAGGCATTCTCATGTTAGTGTGCCTCACTGGGTATCGACATCCCTGCTGTGGGCCTGCACCCTCGCTGCGGAGACTGCAGACAGTGAGGGAACTGGCTTGCCCATTTCTTAAGTTTATTCCCACTGTATGGAATTCTTTACCCACAGAAAGAAGACAAGAGCCAACTGTGGCACAAGTAGTGGGAGGGCCCAAGTCATGAATGTCTTCCAACCTCTGTAAACGTGTACACATTCTTTCTTTAACAAACCTGTCGTCGCTCATCTGGCCAAAAAATACTCCCTGGCTTCTCAAGAAGCAAATGGCTGAGTTTGGGTGAGTGTGTGCCTGCCTCCAGATCTTGTATCACAGGTCATAAACCAAGTGGCAGGCTGCATTTGCAATGAACAGCGCAAGAAGGAGGAAAATGAAGACAGAGTACAGCCAAAGATTCAGCAGAGATTTCTCCTTAGCACACACCCTGTGTTCGGCAGGAAGCCGGGGGCAGGCTAGGTAAGGGCAGAATGAGGGTGGCGAGTCAGAGGGACAGGGTGCCCTCAGGGCATCACCGGGCTCCAACCTCTTTTCCTTTCATGCTGGTTCCCTACCCAGATTTTTTTTTTTTAACTCAGCAGTACGTTTCATAGACATTGAAGTGCTCCAGTGTGAGAGGGGGAAGGCTAGCAGACGGCCCCTGTGCTGTTTGGATGTAGCCCAGGGCCCTAGCCTCCATAATCCCATGTATAGATGGATGGAGGCAGAATGGGAATGGGGAACCCTTAAGTGGGTGGGTGCCACATGCCACAGATAGTAAGTTTTGGGCAGAGAAAGAGCTAGTCAATTTGCTCACAGTAGGAGGTAGCCATCCTGCTTAGCAACAGGGGTTTGACAGAAGGGAGAAGCTGGAAGAGAAACCAGTGATTTGGGGTACAGAGGGAGGGGTGCTGGGAAGGAGGAAAGCCTCTTGGTTTTACTTCTTTAAAAAATTTTTAGGTTGTATACGTTCATTTGTTTTGTAAAAGCCATTCTGATTTTTTCATTTTATTTGCATTTTTGTCTGATACAAAAAGACATAAAAACTGTGTATAGCGTATCTTGTTTCATGGTATTTCAGCAATTGAGAACATTGTACAGTGTTTACGTCAGGGTAAGCACACACGTGTTTGAGGAAACAATAGTCATTTATTTATTAGCTTTTAGAAAGTTAGAGGGCTCTGCTGCCCTCACCTCCCTACCTGCCACCAGTGGCACTTGCTGACACTCTGTGCCCACATCCATTTTCTTGCAGAACCGGGATGAGGTTGGAATGAAAACGCCCCTCCTGGAGATTAATTGCTGGGAAAAGGAGAGGCAAAAGCCAAGGGGCAGCAGGTGGCCTGTTGTTCTCATGTGTTCAGGGCTGGTGTTCCCAACCAAGGGCAGAGGAGATCTGAATGGAGAGGGAACAGCAGTCACCACCAGGTAAGATGAGAACAAAGCGGTCTTCTCTCATGTGACGTGTATCACGCCACTGGGGGCAAGGTAGACATACTTCCAGTACAGAGATGATTCTTCATACTTGTGAGACACGTGGTGAACACATCCTGTTCTCAAAATTATATAAAAATATGATATAGTAATCTCTTTTTCCAGACCTGAATTTCTTTAATGTCTCATATAGCATTGACTCCAAGAGAATCAACAGTGATATATATACATATATATATTATACATATCTGGTAGTTGTTGTATTAACTAAATACTTAGGTAAATGAGAAGCAATCCTAACCCAAAATCTGCAATCCTGTTTACTGTTACTCCACTCCCAAGTGAGCTTTCCATGACACTATTGCTATTTATCACAACTATCAGCATTTCATGATGTTAGTCATAGTTGATGGCTACCTGGCAATGTCAGATTGCGGATCACACAAATCTGGTATATAAAAATCTATCCATTGGATAGAAGGACACGGAGTGGGTTCATTTTTAACCTTAAATGTTTTTTACCTGCTGGCAGATAATCTCCTAAAAGTATTCCTGATTTGGTGGTGTTCTTCAAGAAGAGAACTTCTGTAGTGTCGTTCATCACAATTACTTTAATGGCCTCCGTCCACATCTAAAGGAGGAGCTGTGTCGCTGGCGCACCTTTGTTACTGCAGAGGGGTGTTTGCACAGCAGCCTTCTCCCCTGAAAGACACCATTCACGGGCTGAAAGGGAACAGGGACGGGAGAGTGGCTGTCTATAAAATTTGCCAGGAAGAATCACATTTTGATGGAATTGAGATTGTATCAACTTGAACTTCTAAGAGAAGAGAACCATTTTGAAATTTTTGTTAACCTTTTAAAGTTGATTTATTTCTAAAAACCCATATTGAGGATGAAAAGAACTCTTCTTTTGTGTCTTGAAAAAGGCATAAGAAATACAAATGCATACTGTTCTTAATGGTTCATAAAAAATACCTTGATTCCCGTTCGTGGTATATACATAAAAAATTGCACCCCGGAATGCCCTCCTTCCCAAGGCTGATAAAAGCTCAAAATCACTGTCAGGTGTCAAAATTCAGTTGCCTTAGGCAATCAGCAACTGTGGCCCCAAGAGTGCATCACACCAGCCAGCTAACAAAGCTCCCTTCTCTGCTCAGCTCCTGTTGCCATTTATGACCCCATAGTGGGCTCCAAGAACCTGAAGTCAGTGCTAATGTGAGAGATGGAAAGATCTAATTGATACGAAAGCACATTTCTTCTAAAACAAGCAGAACGTGATTCCACAATTAAGTGAGTTAAACAGTTGTGATGCAATCAACCCGCTGCCGTGGACCAACTCAGGTCATTCAATACACAAAATCATTCAGGGTGGGAGACAAGACTTCATGAAGAAATATTTGGCCCAGATAGGCCTCGATACACAGAACTCAGGACTATTCACTATTCCATCCCTCTGCCATCACCCATTTCTTCACTGTCATCCACCCCATCCATCTTCCACCACCCCTATATGCCTTAGCCATCGATGCACGGTTTAAACACTCTTCACCCCCTGCCATCCATCCCTACCCTCCCATTGCTCTCTCTCTTCTTTCACTGTCTATCCTTCTGTCCACACCTTTCTTTTCCTTCATCCTGTCCCTAAGTCTTCCCACTGCCTCAATCTGTTCCCCATTATCTGAGTTTCTGTGTGATGGCGGCTCTTTTAGACCGTAGGGATGCAGCTATGGGAAAGCATGGCCTTGCCACTGCACAGCTCCATAGGAGAAATACTCGAGTGCTTGAGAAATTACAGGAAGCCCTAGGTAGGTCTGTAAATGGATAACTTGATGACTAAAGGTTAAGAAGGGCTGGAACTGAAGATTGAGACATCTCCCCAGAAAGCTACGAAGAAACAGAGTTTGTAAAGAGAGGAAGGTCGCGGAATGACAACGGCACGCTGAGGACTTTGGCACAGCTGAAACATGATGTCAGGACGAGAGATCAAAGTACAGTGTGTAAGTTCAGGCTTTCAAAGTGTTTGATGATGGCAGTCTTATTTAATTAAAAGCTTCCTCCACATTCCAATAAAAGAAAAAGTACCTGTGTGTTATTTTACTGCCTTTCTTCTCCGTTGAAGGTGGACACACCCATGGCGGGGGGGGGGGACTTGTTCCTGTTCACAGGACAAGACACATTCACTGTGAACATTGTCATCAGGCATGGGTCTAGCAAGGGAAATTAATGGGTTTTCCATGGAAACATGAGACTATACTGTGGCAAACCCAGACTGCGGAAGCATGTATCTCAAGGACAACCATTCAGACATCCCCTCTCTCAGCACCCTTGGATAGGCATGGAAGTTATTTGTGCCTAAGACTAATGGAAATCACACCAGAGGACTAGCTGTTAACACTTCAGAGTCTAGAAATCTTAAATATTCCTGTGGGAGGGGCAGCCTCTCAACAACTCATACACGCACACAAGCACACACGCTCAGTCACACACTCAATGCCCTTCTTACCAAACAAACAAACATTAGAAAGAACTTCGACTCAAGGCTAGAGTGAATTCCAAACCCACTTCCTCTGGAAGCATTTCCAGGTGACTCTCTGACGGTCACCACAGCCACGCCTTCTCTGGTATCTGAACAGTAGCTGTACCTCTGTGAGCTACGGCCAGCATCTCTTCCTATCAACCTCAGAATGCACAGACACTTTCAAAGAATTGAGCCAATAACCAGCGAAGACACTAACGCAGGATGTGACATTTTATGGTGGCATATGAGCCACCACAATATGTGTCTGACAGGATGAGGCCTCTCTAGAGTGGTCACCCTGGGGGAGGTAAGCCCTCAACATCTCAGCTACCAGCCCTCCCTGAAGGAAGCTCTCCAACACTTCTTAACCCTCCCCATCGAAGCCTAAGCCTGCTTCCTCTCTGCCCCCTCTTCTAGGAGAGGGAGCAGCTGGTCCCCTCCTCCACACGATAGCCCTTCACATCCTGAAGACGCTATTAGGTCAGCTTCCCGCTCCAGGCTAAGTGAGCGTAGATCCTTTAATCTTCCTTCATAGCTCCTATTTTCCGAGTCTTTAATCGTTTCTGCTGCTCTCTACGGAATCCCTTTCAGCTCGTTAAGCCGTGGTGTGTCACCTCTTCAGAGGGTGGCAGGATGGTGGAAGAGCCAGGCAGCCCCAGCTTAGGAGCCTGCACCCTCAGAAACATAGACAAGGGGCGTGCAAAATGTGCCTGTGATCCTTCAGCTGGGGAACAGACCCTGGAAAACAGTGTCTCCTTCTACAGCGGGGAAACGGACCTTGGGATACAGTGTCTCCTTCACTGTGGAGAAGAAAAATCCAACAGCAATGAGCAAAACAGACTGATCAACAAAACCAAAACATGCACAGGGTCATCCCGTTTTCACGGTGGTTGCATGTTACTAGTTACCGTTTCCTTGTTCAGACTGCAAAACAGTTTCGGTGCGGCTTTTCGTCATTTTCCAGGTTCCTTTACCAACCCCCTCCCCTTCCAATTACCAAACACTTTCTGTGTCACTGTTGTTCTCTGCGTAAGGTCCAGGTCCTTTTCCATCAAATTTCACATCGATTCAGCATGGAGCCTCAGAGGTAAAACACAGCAGGAGGCACCTACCTGGATGTCTCCTGGCTGGTCTTTAGCTCCTTCTAGTTATCTCTTGGTGAGATACTTGGGGCCTCTGGGTACCTGCCACAAGGACAAGACCACAGTGAACCCTTGCCCACCCAGGAAGTGCTGGGTCCCCTTCTCCCCTGACCATGCATTGAGTTAGATTTCAGGGTCCTGATTAAGCCTGGCCCGTTCTCTGCGGTGTTATCTGCAGCTCCCAGCCCTGGTGCACTGTGCACTTAATGAACTTGCTCTCCTTCCTATCATCCAGAAAATTGATGAAAGGGCCTAAACAGCATTGAGCCTGGGCTTCTCCAGGGGAAACGGCACTCGTCCTCTTCTCTCATATCGATATCGAGCCATTTACAAGTATGCTTCGAGTGCGGCCGCCGAGCATTAGAGCACTTATGATTTGGGTCATCTTTTTCCTGTGTGAAGTAGAATTTCACAGGCTGGACACCAAAGTCCCAGGAATAAAGTAACGTGGAGCCGTTTCCTTTTCCCAGGAGCTCATCTGGGATGCCGATTTCCTGCCTTGTTAAAATCACCCTGTTGATTTGCTTTAGGAACAGACTACTTAGGAAAGCAGCTGCGCTTTCTGAAGAAGGAATAAAGACCTCAGGTTTCTCATATTTTCATGCACATCTGTGTTTAACAACATCGACCAATATTCAAATGTGAGATGTAGACAGACATACTGCGGCACCAGCTCTCAAATATTTTCTAATTCAAGATTCTCTCTCTACTTGAAAATATTTCCATGAAGATGTCTCACTGTGGCTGACTTTGAGATCCTTCTGCCTCAGCATGCTGAGTGCTGAGATTCTGGCCCAGTGCTATTAGTCAAATTAGTTGAATGTCTTTGCTTTGAAGCTACTAAAGTTCTCACTTCCAAAACGAAAAACCTTTCATGGCAATCTAGCCATCCGCATGGATAATCACCGGTGAGTATCATCTTCTTCAAACCTTGATGAGAAAGAATGGCTAGTTCCCTCCCCTCTCAGACCACGTTTGCTTTTTCTCTTGAGAAAGGCTTGGCTCCTACTACCTGAGAGCTTCCAAGGGAAGCTGTTCTTTCTACTAGGGAGGTGTTCCTTCCCTGGACTTTTTAAGGCCTCACCTAGCTTGGTCTTTGTAGTAGTCAGCAGCACGGAGCACACATGGCGTCTTTATGTTGGCTAGGAAGGGGCAGAATCCACTCTGTTGTAACCTGTCTGCATGAAGGGGGAGTGTTCCTCCTGATTTAGAAATGAAATAATATTGTTTCAAATGTGGCAATTTCCTTTTATTCTTGAAACAAGCAAACTGTAAATTGTCAAACAGAACAGGATAAAAGCATAATTACTGCTTTTATTTATTCATACCATATTAATGTAATATAATTATCCAGTAAGCAGACAGAATCTTATGAATATTCAACAACCACAGCAAACCAAAAGCTGCAAACTAGTTAGTCTCAGGAACACATAAAGCGAAGAATTGTAAAGACTGAAATGATTTTTCTCTGTTTTAAAACAGCACATGGGTACAGCTTAAAAACCCATGCCTTTGAGAACAGAATGGCCTAGACTAGAGAAAAAAGACTGGAAAAAAAACCATGGAATTTGGGAACAAATGCCTTGTCTTAAAAATAAGCTGGTATATATGGGTTCCCCCCAAATTTTGTCCCATTTCCCCAAGTGAACTTTAAGAGTTCCAAGGAAAACAACAAACCAAACAAAATCATGAAAACCCGGAGAATCTCGACAATAAAAGAAAGAAAGTTGAACTATTAAGCAGTTGGGTCTCATGTGGGTAGTGGGCATAGCATCCAACTTCTAGCGAATCAACACTGGGAATGGACCAGAGCCCATCCATCATCAGAACAGATCACAGAATATCCGGAGGGCAGACTCTTGGGCTGGGATGGAGGAGAGATGCACATGGTAGGAGAATAGACCCCTGGTTGTAAAGCTCAATGGGAGCTTAGGGTGGCAGGGGAACAGTCTGTCCAGCAGGAGGCTGAGACCCTGAAGGTAAACCTAGGCTTTATCAGGAGATACAATATATACAGAGCCAAAGAGCCCAGTAGGGCTGCACTAAATACAGAGCCCCTGTGGCTGCAGGAGTCAGAGCTCAGCAAGCTGCCTGGGCTTCCAGTGTGTGTCCTGGAAGCTCTGTTTGTACAGTGTGCACACCCCATGCTTGGCCTGGACTCTCTGCTCTCACTGTGTAGATGCCTCATGTGCAGCTTGGACTCTTTTCTTTCCCAGTGAGGATTGCTTATGTGCAGCCTAGACTCTGACTTCAGCGTGGACTTCCTGTGTGCTCCCTAGACCCTGACTTCACAGTGTGGACTCCCGTGTGCAGCCTGAGTGTTTACCTTGACAGTGTGAACTCCCAGTGTTCAATCTGGACAGTCTACTTTCAGGTTTGATTAAGATTTGGTACACACATTCACCAGGTTTCGGGACTAACATTGCTGTACATTATCTTCCTCAGATCAACACTGATGTGAAGGAGACACAAGCAAGGAAGACCTGACTATAAAACCAAGCAGGTCAGTCTTCTATGATATACTCTGTCTCTGTGAATTGGCCTTATTAATCAGTTTACCTTACTTTACCTAATTAGGAAGTAGATTTTGAACATTGTACACTTTTGCTTTCCTGTTACAGATGGAGAAACAAAAGCGGTGAGAGAGTAAATTACTTCCCAAAGGTAATTTCCCAAGAGCTGGTAGGAGCATCAATTCATTCATTCACTTATTCCGTGACTATTAGCTGAGTAGTTACCATGTCCTCATTGAAGAGGGACAGTGATGAGAAACACACACAGTGTTCCATCTTCCCCATGTCACCGACTAGAGTGGAGGAGAGCATTTGGATGCTGGTCACACAGACTCCGTAGGCTTGTAACAAGGTGGTGGACATCACAAAAACGTAACCTGCAAGCCTCTGAATATCCTGAGCTCAGGTACATGAACAGAGAGGATCCAGGGGAAAACACATAGGGGTTGTTTCAGCAAAGGAAGCATGTAGGCTAGTACCCTAGCAACAGGCACAGAGGAGGATACTGGTAAGTGGTGAGGCTGGGATGCTGGCTGGGAACCTAGAGTTCCACCCTCATTGCCACTGGCTACTCAGTTCATTCTCAGAGGTGCCCAGGCTGAATCATTTGGTTCTCTGGGCTAAGAGTCTCTTCTTTTGTTTGTGAGCACTGGGAAGAAACGACATCTCATAAGTTTGCATATTCAAGAGTCATGCTGGCTGTTTCTTGTCAACTTGGCACATACTTGGAAATAGAAACATCAGCTGAGAAAATGCCTCCTGACGGGGCATGGTGTCACACAACTTTAACTCCAGCACTCGGGGGGGCAGAAGTAGATCTTGGAGTTAGAGGCCAGCCTGATCTGCAGAGTGGGTTCCGGGATAGACAGCTATACACAGAGAAACCACGTCTTAAAAGAAAAACCGAGAGAGAATGACTCTATTATATTGCTTGTAGACAAGTCTGAAGTGTATTTTCTTGATTAATGATTGATGTAAGCTGACCCAGCCAATCAAGGTGGTGGGTTGTGCTACTCCCAGGTGGGTCCTCCTGATTTGTATAAGAGTGTAGGCTGAGCAAACCTTGAGGAGCAAGCCAGTAAGTAGCATTCCTTTATGGCCTCTGCAACAGTTCCTACCTCTAGGTTTCTGCTTTGAGTTCCTATCCTAACATCCCTGGATAATGGCCTAAGGGCTGTAAAAGGAATTAAACCCTTTTCCTTTCCAAGTTGCTTCTGGTCACGGTGTTACAGCAATAGAAACCCTAACTAAGATAGGAAATTGGTATCTTACTCATGAGATACTGCTTTGACAGATCTGACCATGCGTATATGGAAGAATTGTGATGGCATTTTAACTTTGGGGTAGAAAAGCCATTAATTGTTCAGAGCTCAGGACTATTCTTTGGGAGCCTGGGAGATAAAATTGCTGGGAGAAATGCAGACAGTACAGACCTAGCCTCTGAAGTTGCCGAGTGAAGTCTGAGTATCCCGTGAGGACTCTATCAGAACTGTCTGATAATGTGTGCTAAGACTCTGTGGTTCCGGTCAGCTGGGGCTGGAGATGTGGCTAAGAGACATGGATCACTGAACTGAAAACTTGGCTTTGCTGGGGCAGCAGATGCTGCTCAGCTGCCCCCTACCCAA
This sequence comes from Ondatra zibethicus, assembly GCA_004026605.1. NCBI lineage: Eukaryota > Metazoa > Chordata > Mammalia > Rodentia > Cricetidae > Ondatra > Ondatra zibethicus. Next base: position 29,460 of record PVIU01008951.1, on the reverse strand, counting down.
ATTTACTCCCATTTGCTCCTCTGTCAGTATGTGAACATTCAATTTGTTTTTTAAAAAAATCAACTTCAAATAAAGATACCCTGTAGTCACTCAGAAGAAGGAAGGGCATTTTTCCTGAAAGACAAATTATTCAGTTTATATTGTGCTGTTCAGAAACTGTATTGAAGGACTGGAGGCATTCTCTCACTAGAGTCTATCTTGGTGACTTAGTGTGAAGTATAAAATATCCATGTCTCAGAATTTCTATTGCTGCGATAAAACCCCATGACCAAAAGCAGCTCGGGGAGGAAAACTTCTTTCATTTTACACTTCCAGGTAGCAGTCCCTCACTGAGAGAAGTCAGGGCAGGAACCTGGAGGCAGAAGCTGAAGCAGAAGCTGTGAGGAGTGCTGCTTGCTGGTTTGCTCAGCTTGCTTGCTCACACCACCCAGAACCACCAGCCGAGAGGGGGCTCTGTCCATGGAGAGCTGGACTCGCCCGCATCAACAGTCAATCAAGAAAATGCACCACAGGCCAGTCTGCTGGGGGGAATTTTGTAAGTTGAGGTTCCCTCTCAAATGACTCTAGATTGTGTGAAATTGACACAAAACTGCCAGCACAGAGGTCATAGATATGAAATAAATGTATCCTATGTATGTCTGAGATATACAGTTAGCTCAACAGAATACAAATATAAGTAAGAGTCAATCTGTTGTTTTACTAAACCAAGAAGAGGTGCGGCATAGACACTGATTCTATATATCATCCACTTGCGCGTCTGCAAATCTTTGGTAGAACAATACCACGAGAAAACGTGTAACTCGTAAGTTGCTGTCCATTCCTGCTATGCAAGGCAGGTTTCTCTCTTTTACCTTTAGAAGTTGTTCATTCTACTGAATTCATCTGCCTCTTCCTTCGGTTTGCGACTGGTGGGCTTACTGCCCGGTGAGATGTTCTTTCTAGAAGAATTATCTGTCTGAGTTTTCCTTAGCTTCGTCTTGAAATTTGCTGTAATCAGAACTTTCTTTCTTTTTTCTTTCTTTTGTTTGTTTGTTCTTCCTTCCTTCCTTTCTTTTTTCTATTGAGCTATACATTTTTCTCCACTATCCTCCTTTCCTCCCTCTTCCCTTCTCCCCTCTCCCATAACCCCCACACTCTCAATTTACTCAGGAGATCTTATCTTTTTCTCCTTCCTGTGTAGATCCATGTATGTTTCTCTTAGGGTCCTCTTTGTTTTCTAGGTTGTCTGGGGTTGTGGGCTGTAGGCTGGTTTTTCTTTGCTTTATGTCTAGAAGCCACTTATGAGTGAGTACATATTATGTTTGTCTTTCTGGTTCTAGGTTACCTCACTCAATATGTTTTTTTCTAGATCCATCCTTTTGCCTGTAAATTTCAAGATATTATTTTTTTTTACCGCTGAGTAGTACTCTATTGTATAAATATACCACATTTTCTTTATCCATTCTTTGACTGAGGGGCATCTAGGTTGTTTCTAGGTTCTTGCTATTACAAATAATGCTGCTATGAACAAAGTTGAGCACATGACCTTGGATTCAGAAATTGATCTGCAGGGACATTAGGGTGTCCAGAAGGTGGGCTTACGAATGTAACCTTCTGGACACCTAAGCTTATCAGAAAGAGACAGGTGCACACCACAGCAGAGGACAGCACAGGCAGTCAGGGAAGGGCATGGAACTTTGGGGTGTCTCTGACTCTCTTCTCCCCATGAAAGCACTGAGGTGACAGATGTGCCCAGATTCTTCTAAGGTTCTGGGGATTGGAATTTCTGGCCTCATGTTTACATGGCAAGCTCTTAACCCACCAAGCAATCTCATCTGTTCAATACCTTTAATATCATTTTAATTCTGAAAGTCACAATTCTCCCTGGACATCCAAAATAGAAAGGCATGTAGTAAATACTAAAACAACTACCTTTATAAAGAACAATCAATGGAGAAGATATGGAAAGGATACTGAGAGAAAATCCTAATACTTCTTCCTGTGATGTCAGTCATGGGAATAATAGTGATGTTACTGAGAAAACAACCCCGGGTCATACAAAGGAGTGTTCCAGCAAATGCTTCATATCAAAATTTAAAACACTGTATCAAATGGAATCTTCTTTGAAAGAATCTCCCAGGAATACTTCTTGTGTAAAAGAAGAAAGACAACTATGGAGGACAAGTCACGATAAAGCTGGCAGTCATAGATCCACAGCAGCAACCACGGGGCAGTCACAACCTGGGGCATGTTTTGGTGTCAATGGAGGAGTGCGGGTAAATAAGCTGGATTTCAAACTCCATGAGAATAGAAAGAAACAAAAAGAAACTGCATAAAAGGTTAAAATAAAACTAAAAGGAGAAATGACAATACAGAACATGGAGAAATTTTATTTAATAAATCTAATTTTTTTTAAAAAAAATGAGAAATCACACATTGCTCACATAAGCAACAATAATAGAATCATTGAGGGGAAATGAATGGTAAAAATATGAGGTTCCTTGAAATTTAATCTTGCAAATGAATTCAGACTTGCAGGAAAAAAAAACAGGTAACTATCTAAAAAGAGCAGGTCTACAAAACTAAGTTATATAAAACTCAAGTATAGCAGATTCAGTGGAAGAAGAAGAAAATCCAGAAAGTGCTATATGGTTATTGTTCTAAACTATATCGGGTCAAATAATACAGTCGTAAAATTGAGCCATGATATGAGACTAGAAAAAAGTTCACCAAATATTTTCCTTAGGACAATAAGAAAAGGACACATAAATCTGATAAAAGTGAGGAGGACCTTTGCCAAGTGCCATTCACTGCTGGGATATGACAAAGTACATGCTCAGAAATCCGTTAGCATACGTCCCATCTTATTGACAGAGCCAGTGAGAAAAAACTTGTATTTTTATATTTTAGATATGAATAACCACTTACTAAAATGCATCCCTAATTTCTCATTTAGTGAAAAACCCAGAGAAATAATTCCTGATTCACACAGCTTGACACAGCTCTGACATCTTATCTCAACAAGACACAGGAGGAACATGATTTGAAGCCAAGCAGCCGGTATTAACCCTGCTACTATGTGAAGTCACACCAGAGGAGTGACTGGTAGGTAACATCATGATCTGGTGAGAGGAACCATTGCCACATGTAAGAATCAAGTCATTTACAGATGATGGGAACAATTTTGCAAGTCCCCAAGGGCTAACGAAGATAGTAGTCAAGTTCAAAACTTGGGGGAATGTAAGCAAAAATTATTCTTTTGTGCCCACAAATAAAATAAAATGAGAATAATGACAATGACTTTTGCTGTGCTTGCAAAAGCAACAGATGGGAGCTGAGCTAGGCAGGTGCTCTTCCAATCCCTCCAAGCTGGCATGAGAACCTATGGCATGAGAACCCATTTTATGGTGCGCACCTTTAATCCCAGCACTTGATCTCTGTGAGTTCGAGGCCAGCCTGATCGACAGAGCAAGTTCCAGTACAGCCAGAGCTACACAGAGAAACTCTGCCTCTAGAAACAAACACAAAATAAGATAAACAATAAACCAAAACCAGCCGAACAAGCAAACACATTGACTGATGTGCTTCCTTTGAGATGTGCACAAGTGATGTGTACATATGTCAGTATGGGAAAATACATGTCAAAGAATAAGCTACGGGAATAGAAAGGGAGGGAAGGAGAAATGGGAGGAGGAACTGGGATGGGGAACAAGTACAGAGAGACCAGTCCTGTGAGCTATTAACACATCAAAAGCCACCATAGCTGCCAGGAGGTGGTTGGTTCCAGGAAGAGGGTCCACCACAGAGCCGAATGGAACTGAAAGCCAGAAACGGGTTCCTCCTAAATCCTGATTTAGTGTGCAATAAGGCGTTATCTCTAAATCCTGATTTAGTGTGCAATAAGGCGTTATCTCTGGTATTGGGAGATATATGTCTGTTTGGGCTTTGTTTCTCCTTTTTTATCTCTCCCCCATAATAGAATTCTCTGTGGAACCCTGTCTGTCCTGGAACTTACTCTGTAGACCAGTCTGACCACAAACTCAGAGATCTGCCATCTGTCTCTGCCTCCACAGTGCTGAGATTAGAGGCATGCACCATCACCACCACCCAGAAGTTTTTCTTTTTTTAATCAATGGCTCTTGGCCATCACATAGCCATCCACAGAAGGTAAGTTTAGCTCTGTATTTCTCTCCCCATACACAAAACTATACTTGAAATGGGTCAGGGAATTATGTGTAAAAATAACATCATAAAACCAACAGAAGGAAACATGAGTGGCTTCCATTATGGCCTAAGGATAAGGACAGACTTTCTAACTATGCATTATAATGTAGGTGCAATGAAAATATGATAAATAGAAGTACACATTTGTTACACTAAATTTAAAGACACTTAAAATAATAAGGAAAACCAAACATTTCCATGAGACAAAATAGCTGCAGATTTGTGTTTATTTTTAGGAGAGATGGGTCAAACACAAATGGTAAGCTAGAAGAAAATTCCTACAACGTAACCACAGATAAAGAACTAAAGTCATAGATGGGTAAAATCTCCAACCCCGGCTCCATGGCCAGAGAAGGGTCCTAGTCCTTTGCATAGCTCAGTCCTTTGGAGTTCCAGCATTTCATTTTCTAACCCATAAGCATATCAGTCAGGCAAATCTGATCAGCAGACCTTTCCAGAATTGCCTAAGGCCTCTTTGCACTCCATCTGGCACTTGGCCCACATGTAACAAGAACAGATCCATTCAAAGGAGAAGGGGAGGTGCCAATACACTGGCTTGCGGAGTGTGGCTGGGGTGGGAAGTACTGAAAAGATGATCCTGTGTGGTCAGCAGAGGAATCTATTCACTGGCTGACATGAAATCATGGTCAAAGGAGAATTCCAGGGCAATTCTGTCATATGCGTGAACCTGGAATGAGCGTCTGCTCAAGTGGCCCATGTGTGTGATTTGGGGGAGAATTGTTTAGCCTGAAATGCAATAGCATTATCTAAAAGGTAGGGGAAGCAATGGAGCTCAAATCATAACTGCATTTTAGATGGCAGTGTTGTCTGAGCAGCTCACAGGGGGCAGGTCTTAGCACAGAATAGGGTGCCGAAAGGCTGGGTGGTAAACAGTCATTATCGTCAGTTAACAGTAGGACTGGAGGATTATAAAGTCTTGCTGGGTGGTGGTGCTCACCTTTAATCCCAGCCCTCGGGAGGAAGAGGCAGGCAAATGTCTGTGAGTTCGAGGCCAGCCTGGTCTAGTTCTAGGCCAGGCTCCAAAGCTACAGAGAAACCATGTCTTGAAAAAACAAAATAAATAAACAAACAAACAAATAAATAAAATCTTAAAACACTGTGTGTTTTCTATAGAAAACAAAAACAGATTAGAAACAGGAGGAAATTATTTTCCAGTAGAGATAATTATTATAAGTGTGAGTGGCTCTGTTCTTTATGGATTCCAGGGACTCAAGGTATAGCCTACACATACAGATGTGGGTTTTTTTGTTTGTTTGTTTTTTGTTTTTTGACACTGGGCCTGTATCCTACTTCCTTCTCTGTTCCTCCAGCACACAGAGGTGAGGAACTGGCCGTGTCTCAAGGAGCAGCAGCCGCATCTGTAAGAATCAGCACTCCACGCTACTCCATGACTACAGCCAGAGCTAGCGTGGGCTGCAGATAAGCTTCAGCTGATGATGTGTTTATCTTACAAGCACAAAGACCTGAGTTCAATCCCCAAATAGTGCATTAAAAAAATAAAGTTGGGTATAACAGTACACAGTTGTAATCCCATCCCTGAGGAGGCCAATATAGGTTGGACCCTCGGGACTCTCTGCCAACCAGCTTATGCTAACTGGTGAGCTCCAAGCAACTGAGAGAATTTGCCTCAAAAATCCAGGTGGGCCACATCTGAGAAATGATAGCTAAGCTATTCCCTGTCCTTTCCATGCTCACACAAGCACATCCAAGCAAAAGGACACACACGGGTGCACACAAACTTTAAATCTAGTATATTGTATGAAACTAGGCAGAGTAAACATGGCAATAACAGTCATGGCTTTGCAAGTTCACAGTATGACTTCTCCCCACTAAATGAGACTCAGGACTCTGATCCTGCGCATAGTAAGGAGAGCGCTCTTTGTTCTCTCTTCTGTGCACCAACTGTCTCTGTGTTACTCAAGCCCAGTATTCCCCGTGGTCTGAGTTTCCCAAGCTGCCCTTATTGGAAGGAGCTGATTCTTATTCCAGACACACATGAACATGGCAGAGAAGCCTCGGCCTTTGCATGTGCAGTTAGTCTTCATGCACACGAGCCTCTCACAGCACAGAGCTGGCTGACACAGTTAGCCTCTGCTCACCTTGTAGAATGCTCTCCAGGACAAGTGCTTCTGGTGAAATGCAGCTCGTCTCTGGTAACTGTGTCTCTACATTTAGATTGAACAGGAGTTAGAAAGAAATATACACATGGCCACATCATTAAAAGATACCTCCAAACTCAAAGACTGGTGTATATACCCAGGTTGAATACATTTTTAAAAATCTAGACTTATGTAAAACAGCGATGGGTATTTTCACACGTATCTGCGTGAAACGTCGTGTAAGAGGTGCAGGCTATTCCACCTCCTAGTTGGGTTACAGTTCATGCCATCTTTCCTGTCTTACTCAGAACTGTGGCTTTTCATACTGCAGATGCATTATGGGTAAGGTGTAATTCCTATCCTTCGGCCATGTAGGAGTGAGAAAATCCTTCACAGGGCCTTTGGACATTGCCCCAACTAGCTTTGAGAAGCAAGTTTTCCGCTCCCAGTTTGACTGTACATTTATCTGCAACCTCCTGAGCATGGTTACCTCAGCCTACTCAGCTCTCAGCCCATTTTCCTGGAACACGGAGACAGAGTATTGAGGCCTGAGCCATTTGCTCACTGCCTTTGCCTATGTCTTTTCCCCACTTTGCCACTGAACCATTCTTATCTTAATGAGCAGTCATAGCCTTTGAAAACTATGTAAAGAGCAAGCCCTTCCCTGCCTTGTAGATTAAAATAGGCACTAACTTTGCTTGCAAACGGTATGCTTCCCACAAGATCTCCTGGCAGGATTTGAAGCAGAGGATAGTGTGGGATGCCTGTCTTGTCGTCTCTTCTGTGCTTCTGTCTATTTAAAACACAGTTCTCTGTTTCTCTGCCCATCAAATGTTTGCTTCTTTTTCGGTGTAAGATCCCTTCTCAAGTTTAATCCTCGTGTCTATGTTGTATGCACATGTGTGTATGCATAGGTAAGCACATATGTGGATGCCATAGCTGGACATTAGGTGTTGCTCCCAATTGTTTCTAATTTTATTTTGGGGACAGAATCTAACACGGAGCCAAAGTTTGCTGCTTTGGCTGGGCTGGCTGGGAAGTGAGCCCCAGTGTTCTTGTCTCTGCTTCTGTAGGACAGGAGTTCAGGTGTACACCACAGTTCCCAGGACAGGAGTTCAGATGTACACCACAGTTCCCAGCCCTTGCACAGGTGCTGAGGACTGAATGCAGGGTTTCACACTCACACGGTAGACCCTTTACCACTGATCCATCACTCGGCTCCTTACTTTTCACCTTTGATCTTCTATCTACATGGATACTATCTTCAAGCTGAGGATTCTACCTGGTCTTTCTTGCCAGTAGGTAATGAATCTTATCAGAAATGGCTATTGAGCCATTTTTCCATCTCCCATTGATTTGCAATACTAATTAATTTATGAATTCAATGTTCATGATAGACAGACCAGCGTTTAGACAGTCTATTTCCTTTCCATCGATTCCTTAGTTTTTGGTTGTAACCAATATTACTCCTTTTTAAATCACCGAAGTTTTATGTTGCTTTTCACAGCTTTCTTAAGAGATGAGTATTTCTTGCAGAAAATGTGAATACTATAGACTCAAATCAAAGTAAAACCACCCCAAATATTGCCAGCTCAAGATGAGCTGTTGTGTTCATTACGTTTGTGTCTGTCCCTGTCACGGCGTTGCTCTCCGTCTGTTGTCCTTGAATTGAGTGGCGCTGAGTTGTCGTGGGTCACTGACACACCACTGCTTCCTCCTGCCACACCTCCAGGTTCCCACTGCCCTCCAGCTTCTGAGAAGTGGTCCCATCCCCACTGGTGGGAGTCACTGAACCTGCTGTCCCTTTCATTTCCCGTTGTACCCATTGCTTCGGGATGAGTCACTCTCCACCTCCTGTGCCTTAAGAGTACAGTTTTTCATCACAAGATGGACTCATCAGAGCTGACAAGGGCCATCTCTTTTGAAGGACTTTTCTTGCTTCCAAGGTCATCAACTCCTAGATGTTGAGCTTCTAAAGCTAGAGGAAAATTGGGCGTCAGACTTTATTCTCCCATGTGAGGAGAGTTCCAGGCTCGGGAAGCACGAAAAGCAGACACGAAAAGCAGAGGCACCTGCAAGAAAGGCACTTCTGTGACTGACAGTGTTTACCTGTCCTAAAGGTCAGTGCACTCATTTCCCATGAGTCTTTAAAAGCAAAAGGGACCTATGGAGTCGATGCCCAACGCTCAACAGGCCGTGTATGTATGTGTGCAGGGGTCTCAGGACCAAACTGATCCTTTACTGTTTATGGTGGAAGGGGATGGTTTATTTGATACATCAAAAACTGACACCAGAGGCAGAGGCAGAGGGCAAGATAGAAAGGAACGGGGAGACTGGCACTTAACAGCTGCGCATAAGCCCATGTGGCAAGGGAATGGAAAGGTTCTTCTCGCAGCCACCATGTGCGCAATCACAGTGGATTTAAAACTGCCTCAGAAGGAATCCTACTGGGAGTGTTTAGGTCCACAATTACAGTAAATGAAGATTCAGAATTAGCAAAAGCATTTCACTTAATTAGAAGCATTTAGTAAGTACCACCACATGTACAGTAGTGTGCGTGCTGAAATGAGAAAAATAGTCGACCCTGAAAAAAGTCTTTCTTTCTTTTATTTTAAGTTTTATTTGTCTCCTGTTTAAGGAACTATTAATATTTCCTCCAACTGGAAGATAAAATATGATGCAGGTAAGGATAGCAGATACTTTTGACTGTAAAAATAGGTATATGCATGTACACACACACATACACCCATACATGAACATACACACATGTGCCCACACACCCATACATGCACGCGTGCACACACCCACACCCAAATGCATGCATTTGTGTGCATGCACACACATGGACAACGTATACCACACACATGAACACATGCGAATACATCCCCACACACCTCAGTGTGTACATGGTGTGAGTTGATGGGGACCTAGCCAGCCAGGAAGGAAGCAAATGAGCATTTGTTCCCCCAACAGGGAGTGTGTTACAGTGCACGTCTCTTCCGACTTCCTGCTCTGACTTCTTGACTCCAGTGATTTCTTGTGTTCTAATTCTCAGAATCGAGGCTTAGGATAGGGTTGTGAGAATCTATAGTCAGGATCTCAAGAAGCTACGAGGGAGCGGGCAAAGGGAGAGAGGTGGGGACATGTAGGGGAAGTAGATGATGGTGACTGGGCACCACGTGGCCCCCGCTCTGCCCCTGCTCCTGTCCTCCGTTAGCATTTTTACAGTTTTTCCTTAAAGAAAGGGAGATGGTGGGATGTGCCTTTTTTTCTACGTTTATTTTAGTTGATTTATTTGTTGTTCTGGTAGTACTTGGGAGCGGACCTTGTGAATTGCACGCAAGTGTTTTACCACTACACTCCCAGCCACACAATGATTTTGAAGGATAAATATGTGAGTTGAGCTGCTGTATCTTGTGACCTAGTGACGTCTATCGCTGGCAGAGGGTCACTATCACGGCATCCCAAACCTAGCCATGTGGAAACCCTAGTGTCACCACACTGGGTATCAACGTGGCTTCTCAACCTCTCATCGGAGCGAATTTTTTTTAAATTTCAAAGCCACTGAGAAACATGGCCATCACAGCTGATGGCACCGCCTCCAGCTGTCATGTGACAGTGCTGTCAACTCAGTAACACATGCCAAGCAAACAAAGTTACCAAGAGAACACTTATTTCTCCAGTACTCATTGGAAAATGAAATCGTTTGCTTTATGACTTGACTTAAATGTACTCTTCTTGGGTCAAGTATTTAAACAGATAATTGCAAGAATCGATTTTTCAAATGCTTGCATTAGTATTTTTCTCCATGACTTCGCCACGTTTGTTAAATTTAGAAATTCCCATGATAACCATTATTCTACTCACAGCTGTTGCAAGAGGCAATTAAATAGAACATGCTCTCTTTTGAGCCCAAAAGTCCACGTCAGATATGTCTAACATATAATAAGGGAATAGAGAGTGAGCATGTGAAATAGGGAATTATGTTAAAAGTTTTTATAAAAACTAATTTGCATTTCTCTATTAAAAAATAGATGGGCAGGAGAGATGGCTTATCAGTAGAGAGCCTGTGCACACTGCTTTATCAGAGGACCAGAGCACGGCTCCTAGAACCCAGCTGGGGCAGCTGACAATTGCCTGTGGCTGTGGCTCCAGGGCACTGGATTGCTTAGGGGACACCTACATTGATGTAAACGTGTCTGCAGGCCTGGGGAGTGTGATGCATGGGCACGCGCGCTTGCTCACAGGAAGAGGCTCTCAGCTCCATTCTCAGTACCACAAAAGACATTGTTCTATTTTTGTTGGTTTTTGAAGTACGAAACTCTTCCCTTACCTCCAAGTAGGGAAATATATAATACTCCAGTTGTCCTTTACAGTAAAAATTGAAAAGATGTGTGTGTGTGGGGGGGGGAGTGTTGATGACAATTTGTTCTATGATTATGGGACCTGGTTTACTAATGCAAAAATTAAGACACCTCAACAAAAGCATGACCTCCCCATTTGGGACCCACCATCATAAACGGGGAGCTCAAACTGTGGCCCTTAGTGGGGAGCTAAGAGCTAAGAGCTCTGTGACTTTGGGGGTTGGGCCCGACTGCTGACCAAGGTAGGTAAAATATGATCCCCAAACCAGGAAGCTAAAGATGCTTGTCACCTGACCCTTTGCTGAAGATGTTTGCTGGTCCCTGGTTCTGAGTATGAGTCATCACGAACAGCCAGGACTCTGGTTCGCATGACTCTGCCTCTGGGTTGTCTTAAGAGCAGCCAGGAAGAGAAGCAGCATCGAGAAATGAATGTCACCAACTCCACCATCGAATGTAAAGCCACCCACAGTGAGGAGCCACCTCAGGCATTCCACAGTGCTCCACAGACACCCACATCACAGCTGGGAAAATGGACCAGTCAGTCAGTGAAGGGCTGACCTTCACTGTTCTGGTTTCCCAGAGCCCACACAGAAGCTGGGGTGCCATAGTGAACACCTGTATCTTCACAATGGAGAGACTGGATGTGGAAACAGACTGACCCCTGCAAAGTCAGAAGCCAGCTGCTTGACCTTCCTGGTGAAGTCCCAGTGTGCCAATGAAAGACTTTATCACAAAGAAGCAGGTAGAAGGTGCCTGAAGGCTGGCTGATACCTGAGGATGTTTCCTGACCTTCATACATATGGGGTGTGAATATGAACACCCATGAATATGAACAAATGAGAGAGAGAGAGAGAGGGAGAGAGAGAAAGAGAGAGAGAGAGGGAGAGAGAGAGGGAGAGGGAGAGGGAGAGAGAGAGGAGAGAGAGATGGGGGTGGGGAGACACCCCCATTCTTTTGAGGTACATGTTCCTTGAGACCCAGAGAAGGTTGACTTCTTGACCTGGGCTCGCATCCTCCATCTATAGTCCTGCTCTCTAAACCAGTGAGCCCCAGTGTGCTTGCCCTCACCTTCTTTGAGACACGAAGGAAGCCACAAGCCCCAGTCCCTGGGGATAAAGGCTCATCTCCATCAGAGGCGAATGGGGTTCCCCGACCGCCATCTTCTCAGGAAGCACACTAGGCAAACCAAACTTATGCTGCTTCCGCACACCAGCATTGACTCTCTGCAGCAAGAGGCCTCTGGATTTTTACTCTTAACTAAGCAAGAAGGATGAACACCTAGAACGTCACATGCATGCGTTTTTAATGGCCTGTCTGGGTTATGTTCTGTCCACAGCTAGCAGTGGAGCTGACTGCTGGCCAAGGCTTTTAGAGTTCACACAGCTCTGTTTCAACACAGTAATTTGACAGTAGCAAGAGCTCTGTGCTCCCATGGGTTCTGTCTCTGAGTCTGGCAGCATGGGGGCGCCGCAATCAGCTGCCTGTGTTCTGCCTTCCTGCTGGCACCTGGTGTTGGGGTGAGGGGCCTAAGGAGGCCCGAGCATCCTATAGCGTCGATGTGCCAGGAAGGCTGGGCCTCCTGCAGAGTCAGTGCGGGGAGAGGGAGGCCTGGGCCAGGACAGAATCCTGGTCATGCTAGAAGCAGGAGCAATGTACTGAATTAGTAACAACCTTGTTGCTTCTGATATTTTCTCATGAAAGCCCCTTGGCCTAGCTCAAGCAACAGCATTTTACACTGCAGCTGTTCTTATTGACAGAACTAAAATGTGGCTGTTCACAAACGGTCAGGACAGTGTTTAACAGAAACTGAAGAGGAATCAACATCTAGCTGCAGAATCAGGATGTTCGAAGCACGTTCCACCTATTTGGAAACAAGCATATGGGTCACACACGCTAGTCAAAAGCCAGGCGTGCTGGTGTGCCAGCGATCCCAGCAGAGGCAGGAGGATTGCGCAAGTTTCCATCCAGGCTGGCCCATATAGCTAACTGGAGCTCCATGGTGAGACTCTGCCTCAAAACAAAACACAGGAGAAGCGTGAAAAACCCATAAACCCCTAAATAACCACCCATCAACCATGCGGCTCCACACAGCCTCTGTGGATTCTGTACATTTAGCTGTTATGTTTCTGCTATATGTAGATCTCGGTAACCACAATTCCAGTTTTCATGGACTCCTGAAGCTAACCTTCACTTGCTTATTTCAAACTATCGAATGGGTTTATTTTCTTAAAAAAAAATGAATTCAGAAGCTGTGAAAAATTTGGAAAAATGACAGTAAGTAGAAATAAGAGGCATCTTCTTGTGATTTTTGATCCCAGCCGCAGTACAGCTGTGATGTCAGCATTAGAAAGTGAGCCTGCAGTTTCCTTATGAGGAGAATGTCTCAAATGTGTTACACAAATTGTTAGAAGTATCTAACAACAAAGAAACCACCTGGAAGCCGATGAGGTACGCCTGGTCCTTCCCAAAGCACCAGGTCCTCTGCTTTGCCTGGGGATCTTCCACTATGACACTTTCTTCCTTTTCTCGGGCTCTGTTGGAAACCAAAGCACACCACAAATGTGCTTGAACTGGGGTACAGACTCCGGAACTCAGGGCTTTCTGACAAATGAGCGGCAAGGCCATTTCCTGTGCTAATTCCCCAGGTCATTGGTCCCAGTAGTGAGACTATTTTAGAGGCCGATGAGGGATGGCTGTGAAAATGTGTCCCCTCCCAACACCACCATGCCCTGGAAGACACTGTCTATGGTGGCAAGCATGGGGGACCTGGGGCCTGAGAACCTCGGGGAGGCCTGCCCACGGGGAGCTCGGGGGAGCTTGGGAACCGCAGTTCCACATCCCAGGAATTTATAAACCTGTGGTCACAGTGTTTGTAGGCTCAGGGACAAATCTTCTGTAGGCCACCACAAACACAGCATCACACATGGACATGTACTGGTGTATACTGGAAGATAAGTTTAACTTCCTCTCAGTATGACCCAGCATAAAAGAAAAGCAGTGAATTGTACTTTAAATACATTTCAAATAAGCAGTACTGCAAGACTCTTGTGTTTCCAATATTCTTATATTTATAAAAATGCCTATGGGTATTTACATCCTTGCTTCTTTTTGCATATGTGTGCTGACCGACATGCTAAATCTCAAAGCTTTAGGGCTATGATGTAATTTTTGAGACAATTTTAACATGTTCAAAAGAGTGTTCAATTTAAGACCTTCCGTCATACTCTCAAAAGAGTTCATAAATGTATCAGGGATGTTCCCTGGGCTCTAGAAGGTCTCTTAGAGATGTCTTGTTTAGGACTGGAGACCGGGCAGTCAGTTATCCTCAGCATGTTGACCAGTTATGAGTCTCTTCGTTAACCATAGCCCACTGCACCATGAGGTCTCTCCAGCTAAGGCTGGAAGCAGCAGGAGTTTGGCTCCAGGAACATCACTAGGAACACACGGTACGAGTCAGAGGCTAGAGAAGGGTCCTGTGTGATGCCGTCTTCTGGATATGATGTACAGCAGAGGTTCCTACCTACACGAGACTTGCATACAACAGTCATGAAAATGGAGGGAGCACTAGCTGAGAAAAAGGGGTCATCAGGATGGCAAAAGTGTAGGGAAGGGCGGTGGGGGTGCATATGATCATAACAATTGTAGACATGTTTGAAATTATCACAAATAAAAAGAAATATTTTCATTAATTTGAAGTAGGAAAATCTCAGGTATTCTTGTTTTTCAATGTTTTGTGTATCTGTCTATCTATCTATCTATCTATCTATCTATCTATCTATCTATCTATCTATCTTGTTGGCTTTGTACTATTTGCAGGATAGGAAGTTTTACTATATGCTGGGCATTATTCATGATTTTGCAAGTAGTGCCAACTTTATCATGGTTTATTATTCTCAAACTACTGCAGAAACAGGTGAAACACTGTCTGTAAATCTGCAGACACAGAAAGTTTTTGTTTTTGGTGTTGGTTTTCTTCCCAAACACGTTTTAAAGCTGAAACAGCATTAGGGAGTCAAATCCAGCCTGATTCCCTAAGGATTCTTTCGCTGCTTGGCCAGTCTGGGTCCTTCACGCTTGTGGATGGCTAATGACTTTCTTGTCTTCCACATCCATTGTATCCCCGAGAACCCTAACTTCCACTCTTCACCGTGGAGACCCTAACACTTCCAGCTGGAGTCTAGCGTTCCCAAGAGCTAGGGCAAATGCGGCGGCGTCCGCGCTGGGCAAGCGTGGGGCTGCTGGAGCTGTGCAGTGTCCGCTATGGATCCCCGTGCCCACTAGAGTCCTGGAGCAGGTGCTGGCAGCAGCCCTGGGCTCCTTGGGCCTTGCCTGCCCCAAGTGCACCTGCTCCCCCAAGAAGCTAGCAAGGTCTTTGAGGCCTGCGATGCTAGATGTCTCCACTTGATGGCAGTGTGTCCACCTGGCAAGGCTGAAAGGGTGCCGCCCTGAAGCCTGGGCTATGGCGGGGTGCCCATGCAGTTAGGGCAGGCTCCCTGAGAGATGTCAGTAGGCACCCCTTCTCCACACTTAATGGGATGCAAGCCCCAGAGGTCTTCGAAGAAACTACTAGAGTTCATGTTTGTTTGTTTGTTTTGTTTTTCTGTAAATGTCAAACACCCTAAGCCTGTGTTTTAACCACTTACAGTGAATCAAAATGCATTCCCTATGGGTATAGTTTCAAATAATACTGACATCTCATCCATGAGTAAGTGCTCCAGATTCATATGGAGGTCCCTGGTGTCTGCCTTAGCTACACAAATCCCTAAGATCAAAATCTTGAATGACCTGTTCTAGGGTGGAGCTTCTAACAAGATTTGCACCTGACTTTCTGACCCATTGTTACCTCTAAATGACACTTATTTATATAGAAACAAATTCATATAAAGTGAATTGAGAAACTTGTACTATATAATTTGAGCTCATTGTTTTACTTCCTAAGTGCAGAGTTAGAAAAATTGTGCATTGTCAACATATATAATAGAATATATTTGCTAATAGATTTGTTGGCATGAGAAAAAATCTTTAGGAAATATCTCTTAAAAACTGAAGTGTGGTGGGACGCTGGTGGTGCACACCTTTAATCCCAGCACTCAGGAGGCAGAGACAGGCGGATCTCTGTGAGTTCAAGGCTAGCCTGGTATAAAAGAGTTAGTTTCAGAACAGGCTCCAAAGCTACAGAGAAACGCTGTCTCAGAAAACCAAGGAAAAAACCCACACAAACAAACAACAACAAACCACAAAGCCCCAAACTCAAGAGTGTGCTCCAGACATGAAAAACTGCTACCTATTTTTCTTCTATCGTCTTATAAATTTACCAGTCATTAACCAAGCATTGATGGCTTGTGAAGAAAATGGCTAACCTGCCATCAGTATCGTGTGTGTCTGTGCTCCTGACTACAGGAAAAGCTTCAGAGATCATCACCTCAAACCACGCCCAAATCATACAAAACTCAGCAACCACAGACGACAAACACCAAGTAGGATTATGAGTACAGCTTTAACTCCCCACAAATAACAAAAGCACATTTTGCTGTGACCCAGGCTCAAGGATCTGCTACAGCTACATCTCCAGCAAGGCCGCCTTCTCCTCCTCGTAGGCTCTCCAAGTCTCATAAGTGGGAGATGATCACATTTCTACATGACCATCTGTTGCTTTGCAGTTTGGGAAGCTGTAGTGGGCAATTACATGGCATCTTCAAGTTCTTTTTTAATGTAATCAGTTCAGTGGATGGGGAACAGTTGCACGCCAAAACAGAGATCGCGCCAGCACATTCCTGGCTTCATTTTTCCAAATTTAAATAATATGTCATGCCCAAAGACCTTCAAAAAGCCATGCCTTATGTGAACCAAAATAAAGGCCTACAGGAGATCCCTCCTTGCTCTTAAGCGTCTCTTTGAATTCTAGTTAAGATGCAAAGTAAAACTTTTCTCTGTCTTATTTTTAACCTTTAACATTTTTTTAAATCTGAAACTCCTTTTTCTTTCTCTTAATGTTTTAGCACTTCTAACAATGAGCAAAAAGTCATTCAGACCTCGAAAGGAATTTAAGCTTCTTGGGTTTGATTTTGCTCTTCCCCTGATGACAGCCATTAGGGTCACTTAAAAGTGTGAATTATCGGGGCTGGGTTTAGCTCGGTGGTGGGCTGTATGTCTAGCATGAATGAGACAGTGGATCCTGTTCTCAGCTCCAAAGGATAAACAAAGGGAAGGAAAGGAGGGAGGGAAAAGGAAGGGAGGGAGGGAGGGAGAGAAGAACGGAGGAGTAAAGGGAAGAGGGAAAGAAGAAGAGAAAGAAGGATAAAATAAACAGATTATGAGCCACATGAACATGGTTATGGTTTTGGGTCCAGACAGAGGTCATCTGGGAAACCTCTGGTGTTGCAATTTGGGACAAAAGACACAACCCTCCAGCCTGAGGCATTATGACCATCAAAGTTCTCTGTGGTCCCGGAGCCTCTGGCTGGCTTATCCCATGAGCTTTTCTGACCAGAGCCACAGGATTTGTAATGTTTAATCTTCGTGGACATTTTGTGCATGTCACAGAGTTCTCCTGGCAGTCATAGGTCCCGGCTACTATACAGGTGTGTGTGGAGGGTAAAAGAGACCTCCGTAGTGAGCTGCATGAACCCTGACCCCCTCCATCCCTAAAATCACAGTCTCAGCGACTGGCACGAGGCACCAACACTCTGATCAGCAGAGACATATGCTTCTGTCAAACACTCCAGCTTCGGGACCTTCTCTTCCTGAAACACAGGCAGTACTACACAGAGATATTCCAGGGATGAGCCCCAGACTCTGGGCACCAGAGTAACAGACAGCAAAGCTGGGCAGATGGTTGCCCCGGGTCAGTCATGTGGGGGTAAACTCACTGGGGCAGAACGACTGCTATCAGCCTTTAGGAAGTGACAGGTGCCTGCACCCTGGAGACAGGGTCGTAATTTAGGCTTAACAGTAGACTGTACTGCTGGCTAGTATATTCTTTTCTCATGTGTAGTTATCCTGGAAGGATGGCGAGAGGAATAGAATATGAGCATATTGCAGCTGTAGGTATTTTTCTGTTTGAGCAGAGACACATTGTAGACATGAGCGAGATGCCTGTGAATGAGAACTTTTTGCCCCTGGAGCAGCACCAGCCACTGACGCCGATTTGAAACCACAGCGCTTTCCGTCCCGTCACTTGCCTGTTGTTTCTTTCAGCCCCAGCATGTACTCTACCATGGGTCGCACATTGCTTTCTCCAACAAGATCATATACATGTGTTTATGAGATCTTCACCAACATGACTAGTATGCAAACATGTGCCAAGAAATAGCTGGGCTGTCTCTTAAGCATGATTCAATTCACATAACTACCATATACACAGCTATACATGTATATGCACATATGTATGTATGTGTATGTGCTTGAAATTTGCCAGACAGTTGTGTATGCACATATATAGATGAAAATACATAATAACAAAAACTTTCTGAATGAGGATATATAACTAGGTAGACATGAAATATCAAACAGTATTTAATTTTACTTGTACACAGAAATGTCATCTGTTAGTTACTAGCATCCATAAACTTGGGTAAGTCCTTACGCATCTGCACACACAGGAACATACTTTCACATGTGTGCACACCTACACACACACATTGCCAGCTGTCAGTTAGTGTTTCTTATGCTATCACTAGTCAGTAGAAGTTTCTTTGGTTTGTTGGGAATGCCAGTGATGTCATCAGCGTAGGACTAGCCTCAAGACTGTCCACGTGCTCAGATTCCCCCTTGGTGAGGTTGCTTTCCATGGCCAGCAGAGTTCCTGGGAGATCATAGTTGCTCTTCCCTGCTGCGTATCACCTGAGAATAGGAAGGTCAGCCTGACTCTGCCGTGCCTGTGGATGTGCCCAGAGAGTATCAGCTCTCTCACGTACGCCTCTCCTCACAGTCTCCTCACGACCCCTCAAGAGCGGCACCTCCTTGATAGGACTTGCCTCTGATTCAGGACTGCTGTTCCTGCCCACTGCTCCATGGGTGCGTTGGTGAAGTGACACCCCACTTTTCTTGGCTTTCTCTCTAACAGCATGCTCCTGCTGCTGAGATGATCTCTGCAACCTTGACAAATTTCAAGAAGACTGAGACTACAAATGGCACAGGAACTGGGTCCAGCTCATTGTTTGTTCCATTTTGAATGCCTCCTACATGTAAAGTGTGTGTCCACTAATTTCTTTACCCACTCATGCTTTCAATGGGAGCCTTCATACAATTTAGTCCTGATGTTTTGATAAGCAAAGAAGTAATAGGTTAAGTTACAAATGGAGTTGGGATCTGCCGGGCTCTCTCTGTCTTCATGAACTCTAAGGCTTGTGCTTGTCAGAGGAACACAGAGGACTTAGAGATTCCTTGCATATGGGATGGAGGGGGTTAACCCCTCCAGTCCTCATCAACAGAGAGAAGCGACAGGAAGAAGAAAGATAACAGACAGCGAGACATCCTTATGTAATTACCACGGCTAATGTTTCCCTGTGCATAGTGTTCAAGTTCAGAAACCTCAGCCAGGGGCCCATTAGACGATTCTTTTCTGCTTATGCTGTTTTATTTTACCCTTTTGGAAAAAAATGTAACAATAATTCACAGAAGTAATAATTAGCACTTATAAAATACTCTGTTCCCAGAGATGGTTTGCTGATTGCTTCCCTCGGAGAGGATGGTTTCAATGGTCTGAACATCCTAGTACAGAGGGACATTGAGGCAGCGATTGCTCGTGTTGGTTGAGAGTTCCTTGAGGACAAGAAATACATTGCAATTAAATTTGCAAAGTTCATTAAGTCTTGTACCAGCTGAGGCATGGAGGCAGCTCCAGGGACATGGAGGTGGGTTTGAATTTGCACTGGGACAGCTCATTCATCAGCGACAGCCACGCAGAGCAGTGACATCACAGCCATCAGAGAGTGACTGTGACCACACCACTGATGGTCCATATGAGCCTGTATATCAAGGTGTGGTGGTGATGGCAGTGACCTCAGAGATGTTAGAGGGCTTGGTTCTGCCCTGGGAAGCTTCTCGAACTACTAAGTCCTGTGCCACTCCCTGTGGGCATTTCTGCCAGCTTCTCACTGCCCAGAGGATGCTAACAGCAAAACCAGGGAAGTTGTGTCACGTGGCACCACAGGGAAGAGACTGCTGGGATGTTGACCAGGTTTGTGAACGTCATTGACTGACAGTGAATGAGGATGGCTGCCTACCATGGTCTCCATGATAGAAATCTTGGGGTCCTCCATCACTGGATATCTGGAGAGGTAGGATGGACATGTCTGCTTGGATGGAGGAGAATGTCATCCTCCCTGCCTTCTGCCTGGCCACTCCCTAGAGTGGGTTTTTCAACCTTGGGTCCTCTTCTGACCTATTGACCAAACATGAGTGGCATCAGCTGATACTTAGTGTTCTGATACAGTGTGGGACTTCTTTGTCACAGTCTGACTCTGGGGAATCTCACCTCTGTCCCGACTGCAGCTGTCTCTTGGTTACTAAATGAAGTCCGATGTGACTTCTCTCATCTCTGGTTGCCTGTGGTCCTCAGGCCTGCCTTGCGCCTACTGGGGTAGTCTTCTGAACTCATGCACACCTCCAGGCAGCATGCTGTAGTATTAGGTGTGCAGGCTGCGTTCCCGGCGCCTGGTTCCCAGCGCAGGGCCCCTTTGTTCTGTCCCGCCCGGCTCCCGGTGCATACCCGAAATAATTACACAGAAACTGTATTCATTGAAATACTGCCTGGCCCATTAGCTCTAGCCTCTTATTGGCTAACTCTCACATATTCGTTTAACCCATTGCTAATAATCTGTGTGTCGCCACTAGTCGTGGCTTACTAGGAAAGATTCAGCGTGTCTGATCTGGGTGCTTCATGGCAGGCAGCTCTCTCTAACTCTCTCCCTTTCCCAGTATCCTGTTCTCTTTTCTCTGTCTATCTAAGTCCTGCCCTATCAAAAGGCCAAGGCAGTTTCTTTATTAACCAATAAAAGCAACCCAAATACAGAAGGACCCTCCTACACCAGCATGCAAGCCACACAGCTCTGTTTTGCATGAGAGAAGCCTGTTTACCTTCATAGTGACAGCAACCAAACCACAGCCACTGATGCCCCAGACCTCAGCATGAGGCCTCTGAGTGTAGCCTCTGTAGGCTGAGATAAGGCAAAAGCTGATCGGGGTTGGTATAAAAGTTTTATTGTCTTTCAGCCACTTGCTACTGTTACTATATATGCTTACATGTATGTGTGTATGCATGTGTGTATGCACGTGTGCACACATGTACATGAACATAAAAAAGCAGTAAGACATTTTTTTTCATTAAGATGTTCTCTCCCCAGGCAACTGACCTTCAGTGAACCTCCTGGACAGTTTCTCACATGTGTACACACATGTTTACATACATGTACATGTGCAGACATGTTCAAATTTATTAATGTCTCATTTCAGGCTAAATAGGCATGACTTCATTGTTTCTGTGTTTGTGTCATTGTCCTTAAATTGTCTCTGATAACAAATTTACTCCTAAACTTATACCAGTAGGCAGGCCTCAGCATGTGTTTTATTCTGTTCGTTTGTGTGTGTGTGTGTGTGTGTGTGTGTTTAATCAAACTTAAATTGCTGGCTGTATCTCCTTCCTCAGAAAACGATACATCTCAAATGTCCCTTCCTGTTTAATATCCACAGTTATCTTTAGAAGGCAATGGGTGACCTTCCCAGTGCCAGCTCCCAGATCAGTGGGAAGGGAGAAGATTCATGATCAGATCAGTTTGGCTGCTGCATGCCTCCCTCTAGAGTCTAGAATGTGCTACTGGGTGGAGCCTCATGCATTGAAAGCCACGGTTCTGTTGCTATGAAAATCGCTACATTATCCTGAAACCTGTAAGCACTGCATTGTAGAAACATAGAATCAGATATGACACCATTGAATTGATTTTACTCAAGGCATTTTTACCCTAGCATGTGGATCAGCCATCAGCAGTGACCTGTGCTGTTCTCCATGGTGGCACTGTCTTAGGGCAACAGGCAACCAGACATCAGGACATATGGAACTTTCTGCTCTTGGTCTCCGCATGCCCCCCATTTTTATTGGCCCCTCCAGGATGTTAGCAGGCTCTTACCCATACATACCCTCAATGAATAAGGGGTCTATGACTCTGTCTTATTTCATATGCACAAAACAGCAACCATTTAACTGTTAACTTGTGTTAATAATACCCCGAGATAAGTGTAAGAAAAACGCCCTTTCACGCACCATCACTGTCATGGCTGATGGCTAACGATGACACGAGCTCTGAGCGTATCAGCCAAGTTAGGATGAAAGTGCATTTGAGCTGCCAGCCTTGGTCTCCGTAGTTTACACACATTTATCGCCATAAATATTTATATATTTTCAAAATTTGCCCCCGGGGAATGAGACAACCATTTTATTCTGAGTGAAACACTTCCATTTATTTAAAATACAAAGAGCGGTCCCTGGTAGCACCTGAGCCTTTGTCTTCTGCCTCAATTAAAAATCATAAAAGCTTCATTGTTATTTTAATGTCAGATGAATTTGCTGATATTATAAAATGAAATGGATGCTCGCGTTCCTCTTGTTTTATCAGCATTATAGTGAACTTGCCTGCAGTGTGCATGTGTTCCCTTTAACCTACTTAGAGTTTTAAATAGTAATGTACCATGCTAAGATAATTTGGCCAATGACGGACTGAATATGGGCAGTGTGCTCAATGATAGTATACCCTGGGAACATTTTAGCACCTCCTGGAGCTTGGAAGTACACATGACTGTGTTTCTATTTATTGATTAACAAGGTGCTATAAGGAATGTGTCCCCATTATTGAGGGACGCACTGCTGTATATAATATGTATATGTGAATTGCTTTGTGTAATGGGCTATATACTCCTTAAATTGTAATTTACTTTTAAAAAATTAATAAATACTAAAAATAACAGTGGAAAATTAGCACAATTCTAAAACTAAAGTGTTAACTGAATTTAGTTTTTATTTTTTTAAGTACAGCTTTTTGGAGCTCTGGAATGGTCCTAGGGACCTACTGGGTGTACAGGAAGCAGGGTTACTTTCTCTTTCTCCATCCTGGTTTGACCTGAGGCTAACAGCAGAACAAACACTGGACTCTTCCCAGCTGCAATAGCCAAGAATGGACACCAAAAAGGAGCCCTTCTGTAAGGCGGTGTCACCATGTGACATGGATCCATCCTGGACACATGGGGTTTGGCCTCAGTGGAACACAGCGACTCAAAGCGGATCAGGTACAGTCCCACCCCCACTGCAACCTGCTAGAGGCTCAAGTCGGGGAAAGCATCTTTGAACACTTCTCCACCTGCTGAATTGCCTTCAGACTCTATGGCTTCACCACTAGCTAGCCTTGACCAACCAGGGATACCAGCATGGTTAGGACACTGCCATGTGGGACGAGGATCCCCCTGAACATCTGCACCTATAACTGCCGAGGATAAGATAATCCCTATGAAGACAGACACCCATGGGCTGACAGCATCCTATAAGAGGAAAGCCATTGGTTTCCTGTGAGAGTTCTTATCTGTGTTTAGAGTGAAACAACCAATGGATGAGCCCTGGGGTGAGGAGGAGGGAACGGGTCCCTAAAAACAGCATGTTTTGCATCTGTGCCCAAGATTACAAACACTGATATCACCCTGCCTCCCATCACAGAGCCCGGATAAAGGGAACAGGTAGATAATGAATCAAGAAGGATGTGTACTGAAGGTACCACTGGCGTGCACGTGAAGGCACGGGTTTGAAAGGCTTGCGGGTTTTCTCCGATGTTTTCGCTTTCCTGCACAAGATCGGAAACCACGCTCCAGGCAGCCTTTCCGAGAAATGGGCTCGATGCTACCCTGACCCCAGCCAACACCTCAGAGATTCACGCCAGCCTTTTTATTCCTTATAATGATGCTGGATGACCCAGCATCTTGTAAAATGAAATTGAATCTGCAGCGAGGCAGTACTTCTGCTATTAAAATGATTTTTTTCTTTGTAATGGAGCACTGTCAGTCTAACCATTTGCAAATTGCAATTAAAATCTGAAGCCGGCAGCACTTTTGCAATTAAAACTGGCATTTAAAAAAAAAAAAAAGAACTGCACCAATCTAGATAATTAGATAGGAACTAAAATATCCATTTATTACGCATATGGACATGTACGAGAAAATAATTCGAAATGTATTATTTGAGATATTTTCTTTTTAACGAGGAATATGCTAAATGCCTTGGCAAAACAAGTTGTTTTTGTATTTCACACAATTGGACCCACTTCAGAGAGAAGGTATCTGGCGTTTGGTCACCAGTTTGCTCGTCTCCTTTGCTTCTGTTACCCTTTATACCCGTCATTCCAGCGCTAAGTGTGGGGCTGAAGCGAGCGTCAGGAAACAAACAGAAAATGCCCGGTGTCTCAAGGTTGGACTTGCTAGTTATCTGACTTGCCACTGCTCATCGATTATGCCCAACCCCTTGGTCCTAGCATTGTAATTAAATGTTGTTGTCAAGAAGTCTCAAAAATACATCTTCACTAAGTAAAGTTGTTTCCAAGACAAGGTCTCAAGATTGATTCCAGAAGAATGTATGCCCGGACATGGGAGCTGTAAGCTCCCTAGCACAAATGCCCTCCTGAGATGATCTGAAGACTCCAGTCTGCAAGAAGAGATGTCTGTGAGTCTCCGGCTGCTCCTGGTGACAATGGTGACGTCTTCGGTTCATGACCTGCATTTTTTCACTGGTAACTTCAGGAGGACTAAGAGAAGTTGGGTGTAATGGGTAGCTCAATTTATCTACACACTGCTGTCTCACGCTCTGTTATTCAATCCCTATCTGGCTATAAACAACCAGGCACTTGATCGGAACTCAAGTTTAACACACTGATTTCCTTGCATTTGATTGCCTCTACAGATGAGGCCACATGCCAGGGACTTGAAAGTTTACTTGGAGCCATGAACTGAGGGCTGTACAGTACACTACCAGGAAAAACTGGAGTGGTGTAGGAGGTGCTTCTTCATTTGTATTACTTTCATTGGTTAAATAAAAAAAAACTGCCTTGGCCTTTTGATAGGGCAAAAATCAGGTAAGTAGAGTAGACAGGATGAAATGCTGGGAGGATATGGCAGACGCCATGCTTCTCCAACCCAACATGGACACTACTGGTTAGACTAATGCCGGTAAGCCACATCCTCATGGTAAATACAGATTATTAAAAATGGACTAAATCAAAATGTAAAAATTGACCAAAAAGAGACTAAAACTAATGGGCCAGGCAGAGTTTAAATAAATAGTTTCTGTGTAATTATTTCGGCGGCCAGGAGCCGGACAAAAGGATGCAGCCCACGCGCCTCTTACTACAGTTTCCTCTCTCAAGCAACAGTCCTGACCTTCCTCCATCCACCTTAGTCCCGGCATCTGTTGTGTAGTTATTTCCTTTAAATTGGAACATAGTTTCCAGGAGGGAAGCATGAAGTATCTTAGCATCAGGATGCAAACGGAACATACAAATCTCAGAAGAGTACTGAAACTTACAAGACTTGCATCACCCCCAAAGTTATACAAGCAGTATATTGTTGCAAAGGGGAGACGCTGTAGAGCTATAGGATCTCCAAGGATGAAAGTGACCCAGCTGTCTTTGGGTCAGCCATGGTCCTGTTAGTACCACTTCTTGCCTAGCTCTTATAAGTAACCCCAATTAACTCTCTAGTTCACCAAAGTAGTTCTGCGAGGAATCATTTCATCCTTTCATCTTCTTCTTTTCTTGGTTCTATCATGGGTGAATAGATATTTGTTCAAGCATCCTCAGGGGGTCACAGAACAGCATCATTGATATTTGAGGTCTTGACATTAGGCTGTAGAGGTGTCTGTGTGATATTATCCTTCACTTAGAACCGTCACTTCAAGTCTCTGCTACTTCCATTTTGAGAAACAGCTTCTCATCTGGACCCTGTCCAGATCTGCCTGAAGTTCCTACGCTAGTGAATCTGTGGACCTTTTCGTGCCTGGATGTTTAGCAAGACCCCAGACAGAAGAAGCTTTCAGAGGCATGTGCTCCATAGGATCTTTATCTGCTTTACACAGTTTCAGAAAGGAAAGAGTTTAAAATAGGCATTTTCCGATAGTCTCACCAATAAACCACATAGGCCACTAAATTTTATGCAGGTCCAGACAGCTATGGAACTGGGTGAGAAGGAAGAATCTGAGGTGCAGATTTCTGAAGGAAACAAAGGTGCAGGTTCAGCAGTCGGAGCAGCATGAGGCTCTTCGTTAGGGGAGGGGTTGGAACACTGGTTCCAGGAACCACCCTGCCCTTGTTAATGGAGAAACTTGCTTCCTGGGTGGTTGAGCCATGCTCCACCTGTGCTGTACCAGTGTGAGTGCATAGAACCAGCCTCCTCATTGGGCAAGTGCCTTTTTACATTAGCCACATGACTCTGGGCTTAGAGCGTATGCATTTTTTTCCAGGCCAGTTATCTTATCTTGCTCTGAATTTACAGAATTAGAAACACAAGGCATAACGGCAGGAGCACTAATTTCCTGATTTACTAAATCTGAACCCGAACACTGAGGTAAAGAGCAGACTCCCTCTCTTGTGCCACATGTCCAGGCTCATCTGCTTACTGAGACATAATTCACGTACTGTAGAAGTCATATTTGGAGTTCAATTCCAGGACTTAATGTGTCCACAGTGTTGTATGGCCACCACTACCACTAGATTCCTTCACATCAGTCTTCAAACCTGTAGCCTTCCTGTCCTTCCCCCAGGTCCCAGCCCACTGCCACTCATGTTCCGAATCTGCCTTACAGATGAGAGCTGAACTAACCATCACTTCTGCCCTCTACACTGCATTTTTTTCCCTGCACAGTGATCCTCTCTGCCAGACTTAGGGATTCTAACCCTTTCTAGGTCCGAACACTGTCCTGAGCTGTGCTATTCCAGCCAGCACCGCTTGTCTCCTCCCGGGGTGGTGTGAATAAGAATGGCCCCCATAGGCTTATATATTTGAATGTTTAGTCACCAAGGAGTGGAACTCTTCGAGAAGATTAGAGGAATTAGGAAGTGAGGCCGTGGTGGAGGAAGTGTGTCACTGGGGGTGGGTTTTGAAGTTTAAAAGCCCACCCCAGGCCACTCTCAGTCTTTCTCCATCTCCCTACAGAGCATGATGTAGAATTCCTAACTACTCTCCAGCACCTTGACCTTCATGCCACCATACCACTATGTCCACCTCATGATGATAATGGATTAAACCTCTGAAACTGTAAGCCAGACCTAATTAAGCATTTTCCTCCATAAGAGATGTTGCAGTCATGGTATCTCATCACAGCAATAAAACAGTGATGAAGACACCTTCCTAACGCTATCCTATTTCCCATTCCTCTCACTGTCCACTGACATTGGCTTGGCTCCATCCTGAAAGCCTCCTGTTTGGGGTCTTAGGAAGGATGCCTTCTTGTTCTGTCAGGGATCCAACAAAGGGAGATCATTATGTTGAACTGCAGTTTCAATCAGATCAAAGAAACGATTCTGCCCAAATTTAGCTTAGTGGACCAGTGAGTTTACTGAGGTCACCCACGGGCTCACAAGTGAAGGGCTGCTCCCAGGACCATGACTCAGTTCAAAGACATCTGTCAGAAGTAGCCCCAAGCCTCTGCAGACATTGGTCAGATTCTTTTTTGCAATGGGAAGCAGCGATTACAGAGATGTATAAGGTTTCAAAGCAATGAGAGCAAGTGACTAAATGGGAACCTTTTACTAAAGGCCTAGGGAGCATCAGGAAGAAGGGAAGAAATAATGGAAGAACTGGAGGATGTGGAGGAGTGTTGTGAAATGCTGTCCCCTGAACATGACAGGTAATGTCCCATTGTGGGTGTGGAAGGGCTCCTTGGCCCCATTCTTCCCTGAGGCTCTGTAGGACATTAATAACTACTGGGGTGTTAAACACTCCTCCATTGCTGGTGGGAGTGCAAACTTATATAGCTGCTGTGGAAATCAGTATGGCAATTTCTCAGAAAAATTAGGAATCAATCTACCTCAAGACCCAACAATACCACTTTTAGGCATATACCCAAAGGAGACACACTCACATCACAAGGACATTTGCTCAGCTATGATCATAGCAGCATTATTCATAATAGCCAGAACCTGCCAAAAAACTAGATGTCCCTCAACTGATGAATGGATAAAGAAAATGTGGTACATTTACACAATGGAGTACTAATCAGTGGTGAAAAACAATGACATCTTGAAATTTTCAGGCAAATGGATGGAACTAGAAGAAGACATCCTGAGTGAGGTAACCCAAACCCAGAGAGACAAATATAGTATGTACTCACTCATAAGTGGATACCAAGCATAAAGCAAAGGATAACCAGACTACAGACCACAGCCCCAGAGAAGTTAGAACCCTCATCAAGAAACAGATGGAAGCAGATGCAGAGATACACAATTAACCACTGGGCAGAGCTCCCAGAGTACAATCAAAGAGAGAGGGAGACATGGTAATATGAACAAAGTGGTCAAGACCATGATGGGGAAACCCACAGAATCAGCTGTTAGTGGGAACATACTGACTCTGTTCTGACAACTGGGGAAACTGCATAGGACCAAACTAGGCCCCCTGAATGCAGGTGACATTGGTGAGGCTTGGGCAGTATGTGGAGCCATTGACAGTGGGGTTCAGTATCTAACCCTAATGCATGAACTGACTTTGTGGAGCCCACTCTCTACAGATGCTGCAGGACAATGGTTTTACCCTATAAAGATTTGTTTCTTGTACTTGTTTAATAAAATGCTGATTGGCCAGTAGCCAGGAAGGAAGTATAGGTGGGGTGACCAGGCAGGAAGTAGAGGTGGAGCAATAAGAGCAGGAGAATTCTGGGAAGAGGAAAGCTCAGTTTGCAGTCATCATCCGGACACAAAGGAAGCCAGACACAGAGCAAGCAAGATGTGACTGCCTCGCTGAAGGTACCAAGCCACGTGGCTAACATAGATAAGAATTATGAGCTAATATAAGTTATGAGAGTTAATAAGAAGCCTGAGCTACTAGGCCAAACAGTTTATGATTAATATAGACCTCTGTGTGTTTATTTGGAACTAAATGGCTGTGGAACTGGGCAAGACAGAAACCTCAGACAACATATGGAGAGGTACTTTGCTCAGCCTAGGTACAGGGGTGGGATAGGAGAGAGGGGAGCAGGGGGTGCTTGCTCCTGCCTCAAGGAGGCGATAGGACAGACTTAGTTGACTTTCCACTGGAGGCCTGACTGTCTCTAAGGAGCAGATGGGGAGTGGGGTCGGGGGAAGGAAGGAGGAGCAGGAGGAGAGGAAACTGAGATTGGTATATTTAAAAAAAAAAAGAGTCTTACTGTGAAGCCATAGCTGGACTGGAACTCATAAAGGCTGCTTTTGCAAAGGCCGTGCACAGCACCAGGGGAAAGAATACAGAATGCATCTTCCCTCCACTTTCCAGTTGCAGCCGTGTGTGCCCCTGTAACTAATCCTGCATCTTAGCCTCCTTATTTGGAATGGTATTATGATGCCATTTAGATGTGGTCAATACATGAATGAATATCTTAAGAGATTCCAAGCATACAGTAATGGTCAAAAATAATTGGTGGAGTCCTCTAGGAGACAGGCCTCCAGGCACACTGTGAGGGTTACTTAGCTGGTGAGCATGCCAGTCCAGAACCATGTGGATTAGGTTGACTGAGGAAGAAAGACTATAGTGGTTTGAATAAGAATGCCCCCCCC
>PVIU01008950.1:0-79562 GCA_004026605.1 Ondatra zibethicus | reverse complement strand
GGGGGGAATGGGTGCGTGTTGGGGAATGTATGTGAGAGAGTGAGGGAATGTGTATGTGTATGGGTGTGTGTGTGTGGCTGTGGGGGGAATGGGTGCATGAGGGGATGTGTGTGGGCAGTGTGGGGGGATGTGTATGTGGGGGGATGTGTATGTGTGTGAGGATGTGTGTGGAGGGGATGTGGGGAGGTTATGCAGGTGTGTTCTGAGGGGAATGTATATATGTATGTATAGGCAAAATGTGTGGGAACAAGGTGGCACACAGGCAGACATGATGCTGGAGAGGTTGAGATTTCTACATCCGGATCCACAGGTAGCAGGATGAAGGAGAGCCACTGGGCCTGGCTTGGGCTTTGGAAACCTCAAAGCCTGCCTTCTGTGACACACTTCCTCCAGCATGGTCATACCTTCTCAAGTAGTGCCAATCCCTGATGACTAAACATTCATATATATGAGCCTACAGGGTCGTTCTTATTCCAACCATCCCTGGTTCCTTACAGAAGCAAAAATGACTCACAGACAGCTGCATCACCAAAGCCCACCCCAGCACAAGTGACATCTTACAGAGCTGGGAACCTGGAGTGCATTGCACAGCCTGCAGGCAGCTCAGCAGGTTTGAGAGTGTCCCTTCCAAAGACTCAGTTGGCCTAAACCTCTTCATGGCTGAGCCTCTTTTAAGCAGCCCCGCTTGTCTGAGAACATCTCTCAGCAGTCCTTAGAGATCTCTGCTCTTGGAAAAGAAGGGGCCAGCGAA
This sequence comes from Ondatra zibethicus, assembly GCA_004026605.1. Classification (NCBI taxonomy): domain Eukaryota; kingdom Metazoa; phylum Chordata; class Mammalia; order Rodentia; family Cricetidae; genus Ondatra; species Ondatra zibethicus. The sequence continues at coordinate 78,811 of PVIU01008950.1, read as the reverse complement.
TCTGGTCAGTTTCAGGGACTTCCTGAAGCTACATTGAGTCGTGTGCTTCGGGTCTTAATGAACTACCCTGCAGGTAGTTCCCTTCCCGTAGACCAGTGATTCTCAATCTGTGGGTTGTGATCCCTTTGGGGGTCAAATGACCCTTTCACAGGGGTCCAAGACCATTGGAAATCACAGATATTTACATTATGATTCATAGGCAAGCAGGTCTCTGTGTTTGAGGCTGGGCTGAGCTACATAGCAAGTTCCAGGTCAGCCACACAGTGAGCTGCTACCTAAAAAGGAAAAGAGAGAAAAGAAAAAAAACAAAGGAAGGAGGAAGAAATCAGAAAGTTGGAAAGGAGACATCTAAGGGTGTGGGAGGATAAGGCAGGGAGGGGAGATGTGTGTGGGGGAATGTGGGGGGATGCCAGGGTGAAGAATGTGGGGTGTGTTATAAAGTAGCAATGAAAATAGTTTTATGGTTGAGGGGTCACTACAACATGAGGAACTGTGTCAAAGGGTCACAGCACTGGGAAGGCTGAGAACCACAGTCCTAGAGCATCTTGTTACTTCTCTTCCCTTTCTACATCTATTCCTTAAGAAGTTTCCCTCTGCCAGACGGTGGTGGCTCACGCCTTTAATCCCAGCGCTCAGGAGGCAGAGGCAGGAGGATTTTGTGAGTTCGAGGCCAACCTGGTCTACAGAGACAGTTCCAGGACAGCCAGGGATTCACAGAGAACCCCTGTCTCAAAAACAACAAAGGAACAAAGATGTTTCCCTCCAAGAGTGGATATAAGAGGGTACCTGCCCTCACATGTACACACACACACACACACACACACACACACACACACACACACACACAATTGAAATTAAATAAACCTTTATTTTTAATTTTATTTTACTTCTGTTATTTTGAGATAGTCTCTCTGTGTAGCCCTGAAACTCACTCCATAAAGCTGCCAGCTGTCCGTGTCTCTCTAGTGCAGGATTAAGGTGTGTACCACCACACCCAGCTTCATTTTTTCTTATCATATCTGCACGTATGTCTGAACAACTGTGCATGCTTTGTGTTTTCAGAGGCCAGAAGAGGGTGTTGGCTCCCCAAGAACTGGAGCTACAGATGATTGTCAGCCACTATGTGGGTGCTGGACACTGAAACTGGGTCCTCTGGAAGAACAGCTAGTGCTCTTACCCACTGAGCCATCTCTCCAGACCCTACATCTATTAAAAAAAAAAGATATCATATCTGTGAGTGTAATGGTTAAACAGTAACTACAAAATTGGTTTTTCGAGACAGGGTTTCTCTTTAGCTTTGTAGACTGTCCTGGAACTAGCTCTTGTAGACCAGGCTGGCCTTGAACTCCAGAGATCTACCTGCCTCTGCCTCCCGAGTGCTGGGATTAAAGGCGTGCGCCACCTCCACCCAGCCAAAATTCTTTAAAAACAGCATGTATGAAGTAAACACACACACACACACACACACACACACACACACACACACACACACACACACACACACACACACACTAAAATTAGATTAGAAAACCCCTCTGGAAAGAGGTCCAAACCTCAGGAAGTATCTAATTGGTTAGTTTGAGTCACATGTCCCTCTCTGGTCGGTTATGGCTTGCAAGTGAATGTCAGCTTCTGATTGGCTCCCTTGGATCACAAGCATCTTGTGCGCAGGTGTGGGAGCCTAACTTCCTGTCCCAGACTCCTAGGTCCTGGGCAGTGGGGCAGGGATGATACCCATGGGGTTGAGAGCCCTGCAGAGCAGATATTTGCCTTCTTGTCACCAGGATAACCCTTTCCGCCAGAGGATTGCACAGGTCTTCTCTCAAGATGGGGATGGTCACATGACCTTAGAGAACTTCCTCGATATGTTCTCAGTGATGAGTGAGATGGCTCCACGGGACCTGAAAGCCTACTACGCCTTTAAGATTTATGGTGCGTGGGGCCCTGGTGTGGGAACCAGACAGAGACCATCTAAAGCTCATCTCCCCAGGGATTCCAGTGCCCACATAGCCCTGGCCTCCACCTTATCCCAGACCTCCTTGTACACTATTCCAGCCACATTAGGTTCATTCTTTCTTGAATTTATCAAATTTTTCCAGGACATTTGCTTTTGATGTGCTCTCTGCTTGTAACACCATCTACAGCCCCTTACTGGGGATCCTATGCAGGGGCTCTGTCCCTGAGCCACGCCCCCAGCCCCTCACTGGGGGATTCTAGGCAGGGCCTCCACCCTGCGCCATATCCCCATCTGTCTCTGTTCAGAGTGCATATAGGTGTTCTGTATTTTCTGAATGAGGGCATGTGGAATAGCGGCACTTCCTCAGGGCCTGGCCCATAACAGGCACTCAATAGGCAAGCGAGTCAATGAAGAACAGCAGGCGCTCAGTAAATGAACCTGTAAAACTCTCCCAGGCCCTAACAGCTCACAGATTCCATAGGTGATGATCCACTCGTGCTCCTGGGCATGTCCTGAGTGTCCCTGTCCCAGCCACATCTGCTGTGAAGGTCATCAGGAGCACGTGCGGAGCTCATGCACAGTCGCAGGTCTAAACACCTAAAACATGCTTTCACACTCTTTTAGCATGTCTAGAGGGAGTAGATGAATGACAAATCACAACCACAGTGGCTAGCAAGTAGTAGCTATTCAGTAAAGTCAGCAAATGAATAAAAAGCAGCTATGGTAATGCCCGGTACACAGTTTGTACTTAGTACTTGTTAGATGAATGAATGGCAAAAAAAAAAAAGAGTTAACACATATGCCACACAGTAGGTACCTACTAACTATTTCTTAAGTGAGTGGACATGGTGCCTGACACACAGTGAGAGCTAAATTACTTCACTGAATGGATGGATAGATGAAAAGTTATCCCAACAGCTGGCAAACAGAAGGCACTCAATAAATGCTTGCTTACGTAAGAGAAAATCAGTCACATGGTGCCTGACATGTAATGAGTGTTGTATAAGTTAGAGAAACAGTTGTCACAATGGCTGGGATTGCTCTCAGTGCCTGGGCGTCCTCCTGGCGCCTGGTCTCCCCAGCCCTACTGTTGGCTTCACCTCACAGACTTCAACAATGATGACTACATCTGTGCGTGGGACCTGGAGCAGACGGTGACCAGGCTCACCCGTGGGGAGCTGAGTGCTGAGGAGGTGTCCCTGGTCTGTGAGAAGGTGCTGGATGAAGCAGACAGCGACCATGATGGGCGGCTATCCCTGGAGGACTTCCAAAACATGATCCTGCGGGCACCAGACTTCCTCAGGTGCAGGTTCAGACCCAGGGATGAAAATTCCTGCTGCATCACCTGAGACCTCAGGGAACGTCCCCAGATTCTGTGGCTTCAGCCCATTTTGTCCAAGGACCATAACCAGGAGGCTGTGGGCATCTGTGGACAGCAGCAGTGTATCTATCACCTGCCACAGAGTTTTGCTGTGAACTGTCACACAGCTGTCCTCGGCATCCTGGAGCAGGGTCATAGCCCCTACTGCAGGGCTGGGGAGGTGCAGGGCTGACACGGAGTTGGTAGACTCTGTGGCCCAAGGCCACATCCATCCTTTGTTTGTTTGCTTGGTTTGTTTTTTCTCAAAAAGTGTCTCACTATTTAGACCTGACTGGCCTGAAACTCTCTAAGTAGACCAGATGGGTCTTGAACTCACAGAGATCCACTTGCCTCTGCCTCCCAAGTGATGGGATTAAAGTCCGGTGCCATCACTTTAAGCCTAAGCACTTCAGTTTGTCAGAGTAATAAACTGAGGTTCAGAGAGGGCCAATAGCCAGTCTGGGAAAGAGCTGGGACTGCTTATCCAGATAGGTGCTTAAAATCCCCACAGAGATCTAGCCATGGTGGCAGACATACATGTAGCTGAAGTACCCAGAAGTCTGAGGCAGGAGGATTGTTGTGAGTTCCAGGATGCCAAACTACAGAATGAGACAAGGTCTTCAAAACCCAAAGCTAACCAAATGAAAAACAGGTCTCGGGGGCTGGTGAGGGCTCAGTGATTAAGGGTGATTGCTGCTCCGACTGAGACCTGGGTTCTCTTCCCAGCACCCACATGGTGGCTCACAACTGTCTGTAACTCCAGATCCAGGGGACACGATGCTCTTTTCTGGCCTCTGCAGGCTCCTGCACACAACATGCTGCATATACACAGACCCAGGCACACTCCACACACATGCACATACACACGCATACACACACATACACACAAATAATAAATAAATAGATGTTTTAAAAACATAATGTGGAAGCCACCTGAGGGATGACCCTGATGTTGATCTCTAGCCTAAGTCCCATGGGGACTGTCTGTGACTTCTAGGGTGTCCACATTTCTGTGAATCCCTGCTTGCCCCTGGTCTAGAAGAGGGAGTGCTGGAAGCTCTCAGTGACATCTCCCCTTTCTGCACACAGCACCTTCCACATCCGCATCTGACAGCACTCGGAGGACACAGCTGACCCTCCCCCATCTCTACTCTGAGCTCTCTGAATAAACAGGAATCAAACCTACCTCAGCAGCCTTGCTTTTTCCTGTGCGGCCTTGGGTGTGGCCACACCCACTCTGGGTTACCATTTTCCATTCATAAAACAGACTGGCTTCTAGACCTCAAGGCCTAGAGGGGCAGGAACTTCACAGTTAACATGTAGAGGAAGTCCAAGGTGACGCCATAGCTCTTTTCCAGAGGTCAACTTGAGCTCTTGAGACAGGGTTTCTCTGTAGCTTTTGGAACTTGTCCTGGAACTAGCTCTGTAGACCAGGTTGGCCTCGAACTCACAGAGATCCGCCTGCCTCTGCCTCCCAAGTGCTGGGATTAAAGGCGTGCGCCACCACCTCCCAATTTACACCTCCATGTCTTGTGAATTCCAGGAGCCCAAGGTTGTCCCTGGGCCTTTGTATAGGGTAACCTATACATCCCACCACACTGCCCAGTCTCCCAGACAGCTCACTCTGGCGATTCAAAGCATCAGGTTCTGGGGTTGGAGAAACGGCTCAGGTATTAACAGCTCCTGCTGCTCTTGCAGAGGACTTGGTCTCTGTGTTGGGCTCCAGCAGCTACGTGGTGGTGGCTCTCAACTGCCTGAACCTCCCATCCCCGCAGACCTGAGGTCCCACCTTCTGTCGTTCTTGAGCAACTGCACTCATGTGCACCCACCCACCCACATATACACATCTAAAAATGAAAATAGTTATAGCTGGCTGCTGGTGGTGCCTGCCATTAACCCCAGCACTCAAGAGGCGGATCTCTGTGGCTCAAGGCCAGCCTGGTCTACATAGTGAGTTCCAGGACAGCCAGGGCTACCAGAGAGACCTTATTTCAAACAAAACAAAATAATAAAAATGAAAATAGGACAGAATTGGTGGGGCACAACTTTAATATCATCACACAGGAGGCGTAGTTCATCAAAGTTCACACAGCATTTCAGTCCCCACTCTGTCCAGATGCCTTTGGGTTGGGGGGGGCATGCACGTGCATGTGTGTTCTCATGCAAGTGGGCGTCAGAGGACAGCTTTGGCTGTTGCTCCTCAGAGGCTGTCCAAGTTGGCTTTAATTTTTTTATACTATTATTTATTAGTGGGGAAGAGACACGTGTGCCGCAGTGTGTGTGGAGGTCAGAGGGCATTTTGCAGGAGTCTGATCTCTCCTTGCACAGTGGGTCCCAGAGTTCAAGCTCAGCTCCTCAGGCTTAGCAGCAAGTGCCTTACCTGAGTCATCTTGCCTGCTCATTTTTTTTTTTTAACTCTGGTCTGGAATTCACTAAGTAGGCTAATGTGGCTGAATATGAAATGTGGAGCCCATGGATACAGAGGGCTAACCCATGATCAGAGAGGTTGGGATACAGGTCTGGCATGTGTTTCGTCCACCAAGTTACTGTAGTAAGTATTTTTAAGGATATGCTTACTACATATATGTGTCAAAACGTGTGTATCAACACATGTATATGGAGGTCAGAGGAAAACTTTCAGAATTGGGTCTCACCTTCCATCATGTGAGTACCGGGGATAGATCTCAGGAAGTCAGGTTTGCCTGCAAGTGCCTTTACCCCCTTACTGCTGGGCCATCTCACCTGAGTCTCTAAAGCGGTAATTCTATTATTATTAGGACAACCAGGTCCCTCGGCTGGCAACTGCAGAATTCAGCCCCATAACCTCTTTCTTTAGCACAGTTCCCTGGTTGGGAGAACAGTGGTGGGGACTACCAAGACAGAGGGGACGCTGTCAGTACCCAGGGGCGAAAGGCGGTGGTGGGAGGTATTCCTCAGGTAGCCAGTCCTGGGCTTCTGGCAAATCTACAGGCTCTGACTTGGTTGCCTGGACTGACAGGGCCCTCACCAGCTTTTCACGCCAGGCCTTGGCCCCTGAGACCGCCTCCCTCCAGCTGGCAGGTCTGGAGGCTGTGAAGGTGGCTTCTCCGCCTCTCCAGGCCTGGGGTTCTGAGGAGTTCTGGAAAGAGGCGGCTGCACCAGCTCCTGCGGAGTGGCGGGCACTGTCCCAGCTGGACGCTCGAGTCATAGGTCTATGATGCTGTGCCACAGACCTGGCGTCCCCCAGCAGGTTTGTGGCAGACAGGTGTGAAGTGAGCCGCTGTTTCACTCTCCGGCTGGTCTCTGGCAGTGTCCTCAGGTTCTTCCACAGTTTCTGTCTCGCCTCCCCAAAAAGTGCTTTTGGGGAGCTGGGGGCTGATGCGAGCTTTCCATCAGTTGCTGTGGAAGGTTTCCTTTCCGGAGCCTGGAACAGGAAACATGGAACAGAGAAGGGGAGGCCTGGGGCCCAGCTGAACAGAAAAGCTCCATGCAGCCAGCCCCTCAACCTCGTCCCAGGGCGCTGGAGCTCCCAAGCCCCATCTCTGCCCCATCCTGCCCAGCTCTGTGTGTGGCTTCACCACTGCTCCCAAGGTTTGGTAAATTTTCTCAAGAGTTACAGCTGGGCTGGAGGCATGGCTCAGTGAATTTATCCAACTTGCTTTTGGGGATCGCTTTTATTGTCAGCATCTGCCCCACCCTTCTCCATTTCGGAGGGGAGGTAGAAGATAGGAATATTAAGACCCTCAAGGTCCCTAGCCACAGTGATCCATGTATTGCCTTTTGTCACTCTGTTCTGCAGACACTCTGAGCCCCACGATCTTTGCACGTCTCCCTACTCTGGGAACACCCTCCCTACATCTCTGTGTATGGCTGCTCATCCTTCTCATATCCCAGCTCCCTGAGACCTCCTCCAGGATGTCTTCTCTGACTTGCACAAACACGTCTGAACGTCAGTCTGCTTCATCCTCCCCGTTGTCAGAACTTCCCCACTAGACAGGAAGCCTGAAGTACAAGGCTTCAATCTAAAGGCCCCACTTAGCTTCAAGGAGCTACAGTACACGTATCCATAATTTTTTGGGTTTTTTAGATAGGTTTCTCTATATAACAGCCCTGGCTGTCCCAGAACTCACTTTGTAGACCAGGCTGGCCCTGAACTCAGAAATATGCCTGCCTCTGTTTCTCAGAGTACTGGGATTAGAGGCGTGCCCCACCGCCGCCCAGTTCATGTATCCATAATGTATTCATTCGCCTACACTGAAGATTCATTAGCCTAGCTCCTTCAGGTGGTGAGGTGCTGGTCGGTCCTGGAGGCGCATACCTTTAATCCCAACACTCAGGAAGCAGAGGCAGGAGGACCTCTTTGAGTTTGAAGTCAGCCTGGACTACACACAGAGTTCAGGCCAGCCAGGTCTACATAGAAAGAGCTTGTCTCAGCAGAAACAAACAAAAAATATGCCAGGTCCTCTTGGAGGTGGGGGGACAGCAGTGCAGAATGAGCCACCTGAACTGCAAGGTTTGATGGGAGAAATAGACAGGAAACATAGACACCTAGGATAAACAAAAACCTCTCAAGTTGGAAACTGTTCTCTGCACCGACTACACAGGGTGATATGTGTCTAGGGAGGGAGACACCTGAATGAGTTCTGAAAGAAGGATCCTGGCAAGTGCAATGGCTCTGTGGAGGTACTGGAGGAGGAACAGCCTGGAGCAGGCCAGCACAAAAGATTCTCAGGGTGGCTAATGTGTCTGAATGCAAGCAGCAGCTGAGGGCAAGGACCTGAAGTTGCAGGGTTCTTGGTTGCTTCTGACTGGATGAGGATAGAACCCCACGAGCTGTGGAGTCTAATCCCTGAATCATCTGGGAATCACCAGGAGATGTTTTTCTTTATTTACACAGCTACAGAAGAGGGCATTTTCTGGAAAGGGTCTGCTCTAGCATCTTTTTCTGCCAGTCCCTGACCCAAGCTGGAGGTGCCACCCAGGGCCTGCCTACCTCCTTGGGTGGGCAGGAAGCAGGCCTCTGGCCTTCTTTGGGGCCACCAGCTTGGCTTTCAGTGCCCTGAGCCAGGGCACTCGAGTACAGGAAGAGATTTTCGTAGTCGACGCTTGCTGGATCCTCCTGCAAGGTATGGAAGAGATATAGGGCTCAGACCCAGCAATGGGAAAGGCTTGGGTGGGGAGAACCCTGGGTGGGGGCCTCCTAAATCGACCTCAGAACCTAGGCCACGCCCACTGAATCTCAGGGGAAGAGCCCCGCCCACAGTGTATAGGCCACGACCAACCATCAGACTCAGATGAAAGAACCCTGCTCACAAGTCTCAGATGATAGAAAGAGCTCCAATTACAGCAGATCTTAGGCCACGCCCATCAGCCATCAGAGGAAAGAGCCCCTCCCACAGCAGGTTTAGGCCACACTCATAATTCATAAACTGAAAGAGCCCAGTGCACATCCGGTAAGCCACGCCCACCAGCCTCAGAAGAAAGCCATTCCTGCAGACAGAACTCCTGTGAATTCCACGCAGGAGGTCTCTGGCACTCTCTGGCAGCCAGCTGGGGTCCCCTCACCCCTACCTGCCCGCAGGCTTGGGTCAGCAGCTCCCCATACGGCCGAATAGGTTTCTGCTGGTGGAATGAGACCAGGGCGTCCAGAGAGGCATGGGTCGTATGGTCCCCAGCAAGGATGAAAGTCCCGTCGTCTGAGAGCTTTACCATGAAGTGACGGCAGCAGGTCTGAGCTCTGTGAAGACACTGCTGGGGCTGGGATGCAGACACTGTGCCTCGGTTTCCCCAGTTACCACACAGGACTTCTAAGGCCTACCTCAAGAGTTCTTGGGTGGATGAAAATAAGGGATACAAGCTAATTGTGGTGCTTGTCTGTCATCCCTGCACTGGGAAGACTGAGGGTGAGAGGATGGAGGCTTGGAGGCCAGCCCTGTCTCAACCGAATAGTAGCAGCAAAATGATAGCAATCTTTTCATTTTAAAGACACTATTTCATGTAGTCCAGGCTACACTTAAACTTACTATGTAGCCAAGGATGACCTTGAATTCCAGATTCTCCTGTTTCAGATTCCCCGTGCTAGGTTAACAGATGTGCACCGCCATGCTACATAGCCAGTTTGAGGCCAGCCTGGCTATGAAACCCTCTCCCAAATAGGAAGACAGAGAGGGAGGGGGGAGGGGAGGGAGGGAGAGAGAGAGAGAGAGAGAAGGAAGAGGGGGAGGAAGGAAGACAAATTTTCCTTTGAATGCTTCAAGTTGCCAAAATCAGGCTTTGAGGCCCCAGGAGCTCTTGGCACTGGCCTTCCTGACTCAGATTCATGTCACTCATCTGAAGGTGAAAGCTGGAAGGAGTCAGGGGCCACCCTCAGATTCCTGCCTATCCCATCCTCAGACACAGGTCTCAGGTCCTCCCCAGTGTTTCACGACTGCTGGATACAGCTGGCCTGCATACTGGGCAGAGCCCTCAGGCCTGAGGTGCCTTTGGCCCTCTTCCTGAAGCCTGGGCCTAACGTCCCCCCGAGGCCTTACTTGTAGGAAAGGGTGTAGCCCACATGGCTGTGACTGACTCGGATAAGAAAGGTTCCCGGTGGTTGAGACTCCAGCAGGTTCTCAGCAGCTCTGGAGAGACACAGAGAAAGACTGGCTGATATGGAGACAAGCAAGCAAGCACAGGGGATGGCTTAGCAACCTGGGGTTCCGTTTCATTCTGGTTATGCACAGGGTGCTCTTATAGTATTGCACTTGGCAGCCTAGCTCTCTGATCTGTCTGTTCTGTGCCTGCATGTGCACCCCCACCCCTCTGAGCAATGCACATAGCAACCTTGGACTCCCATGTGCATCAGGCTACCTGTACATCTCTCACTTAAGAATGGGATAAGTTTCCCACCCATAAAAACAATCAAATTTAGTTTCTATTCAATTTATTCCCAGGATATGTAGGAGGAAGAACTGAAGGGCTGATGGGGTTGACCAGATGGTTCTGACAAACCTGTCGGCCTGAATTCAATCCCTGGGACTCCCATGGAAGGAGAGAACCAATTTTCACAAGCTGCCCTCTGACCTCCACACACATAGTAAGAGATAAAAACCTAATAAAATGTAAATATCTCATTACTAAGAAAGAAAAGTTCTGACCCAGCCTCAACTGGTCTACTGTGCATGTGTGTTCAGGCAAACTATATCCTTCCAGGTCTTTTGGGGAGAATCTTTCATTTCCCATCTTACACCTGTGTGGGCAGGCGTGTGCCGTGAGCAAAGATTTACATAATCCAACCTGTGAATCAAAACGGAACCATCCACAGTACACTCCTTCAGCAACCAAACTCCTTCTCTTGGAGCATACACATTTGGACCCAGCACTCGGGAGGCAGATGGAGGTGGATCCCTGTGAGTTAGAGGCCAGCTCATTTCCAAGGACAGCTAGGGCAGGCAAATGTGCTCCAACACATTCAGAAATCAGAGGACAGTCCACAGAGTTGATTCTCTCCTTTTGCCTTATGGGTCCCAGGAATTGAAGCTGCATTGTCAAGTTTGGCTACAAGCACCTTTAGCCCCGAGCCATTTGGCTGGCTCCTGCTGTCAATCTTAACAATGTAACCATTCTAACCTGCACTATTGCTTTGCTCCCAATTCCACAATTTTGCTGCTTTTGCAAATTCCTGTGAGCCCTTAGTATAAGAAGCCGAGAACCTGTAAACACCAGACCCTGGCCCAGTAACACCAGGAAGGCCCTGGAGCTTGCAGGCCTGCACTTTCAGGTAGCTCAGGCTAGCCTCATCGTAGCTGAGGATGACCTTGAACTCGTGATCCTCCACCCTCCACCTTCTGAGTCTTGGGACGACGTTGTACGCCAGGCAAGCACTCTCCCAACTACTCCATCAACTAAGCGACACGCACTTTACCAATCGAGCCATAGCCACAGCCTCTGAATAAACAATATCCAGTCTTTTTTGGTGGTTTGAAGTGCTGGGCTTTGGACAGGTGTCACTTGGAGGCTTCTGATGCTGACCCTGAAGTAGATCTCCTCCTAGCTTCCACTCCTGCCTGCCTGTCCCAGGTCTGAAATCCTCTGAGGTATCCACTACAGTATCCACAGCAGAGGCTATGGTCTGCCTAAGTACTGAGTCTAGAGTCCAGCTGTGCTATGCATCTGCGCATCTGCCATGTGACCTCAGGCAGGGGTCTAACCTTCCTGCTCCTCAGCTTCCCGTGGCCCGGAGCGAATGTGAGAATGGTGTGAACAGGGGCCTTGCCCCAAAATGTCCACTGTGGTTAGGGGTGATGGACCAAGAAGCAGGATAAAGCAGGATGGGGGTTATCATTATGTCCTTACTGTCGCGTGATGGTGCCGTGGAACCACTCTGGGATCCCGCCTTGGGCCAGCTGGTCCGCCTGGGTGTGCACAAACCAGTCCAGCCGAGGGGGCAGTGGTGGGGGCAGCTTCCAGGCTTCTGCTTCTGCCATGGCATCCAAAGAAGGGTCACCTGGAGGGAGGAGGGAAAGGTGGGTGTCTCTTGGCTCTAACATTGCACACCCTGGTACCTGGTTTACTGGGAGCCCTCCTGGTGGCCAGAGCAAGGGCAGTTCCTGCAGACACAGACTGTTGTGTCACAGGCTGCTGTTAGCTTGTGAGTGAGTGTGAAGAAGTGTCAGGTGTCTTCCTCTACTGCTCCACACCATGGTTTTGTTTACTGATTGTGTGTGTGTTCATGGGCCACAGTATATATGTAGGGAAGTCCAGACGATTTCTGGGAGTCAGCTGTCTCCTTCCACCATGTGGTTCCCTGACTGAAATTCAGGTCTTCAGGCCTGGCAGCAAGCACCCTTTCATACTGAACCATCCTCAGCCAAACCAACATTTTGTTGTTCTTGTTGTGTTTTTAGACGGGGTCTCTCTACCTAGCCCTGACTGTCCTGGAACTCACTCTGTAGACCAGGTTGGCCTCAAACTCATGGAACTCCACCTGCCTCTCCTTCCCAAGTGCTGGGATTAAGGATGTTCACCAACATTTTTTTTTTTGAGACAGGATTTCTCTATGTACAGTCCTAACTATCCTGGAACTCACTCTGTAGACTAGGCTCTTCCCAAACACACAGAGATCCACTTGCCTCTGCCTCTGGCTCCTGAATGCTGGGATTAAAGGAATGCACCACCACCGCCTGACCAAACTGACATATTTTTAAAACTTTTTTTTTGGTTTTGTTTTGATGTGTGTGTGTGTGTGTGTGTGCGCATGAGCAGGTTCCTTTGGTTGCTAGAAGAAGGCACTAGATCCCCTGGAGCTGGAATATGTGCGGTTGTGAGCTGCTCCACGTGGGTGCTGAGCACTGAACTGGGATTCTTTAAGAGCAGCCAGTGGTTGAGGCATCTCTTCATACCTCACCTTAGATTCTGAGAAGGGTCTGTCACTAAAGCTGGGGCTGGTCACAGAATTTCAGGGTCCTCCTATCCCCATTCCCGGACCCCCACCCCATGCAGGACCTTTGTTCTACTCTGTTGCCTCCATGCCTGCTGGAAGGCAAATTTGAACTCAGGCCTTTATGCTTTATGCTCACGACAGAAGCATTTTACAGACTAAGCAGGCTCTTGGTTTGTGAGACAGGGTAGCCTGAAACTCACCACATAGCCAAGGATGGCCTTGAACTCCCAACCCTCCTGCCTTTACGTCCTTAGGTGACAGCTCTTCCTGTACACTGTTAATTCACACTCATGTGGCTGATTTACACTCAGGGCACCACAGGGCTTTGTAGGCTGGTGACATAAGGGACGTAGTCCCGAAATGTAAAACAGTATTAAGTATTAAGCTGAAGGAAAACTAGCAAAAAACTCTTCCCCAGGGCCCCTCTATCACTCTTCATTCAGGCCCTAGAGCTGAGCTGTGCATCCCCACCTCCAGCCCCGGAAGATGGGTTGATCCCACAAGGAGAGGTCTGTTGACACAGGGTGGTGGTGCTGACTTTCTTCGGGTGTGGCCTAAAGGTACTCAGAAGAAAGTCATTAGCTGAATTGATTACTGAACACTTGATAACCAAGCTGCATACTGTTTCTGTCCCCATTTCTGGTCCCTCTCTCTCAGCAGGGGTTCCACGGAGGCGACTGGTTTCTTCCAGGCTGGGGTCTCCCCAGGATGAAGCCTGGGGTCACAGGCATCAAAGCATGTGGAATTAGAGGCAGATTATCTGGACTCAAATTCTTCCTTGCATAGCTGCTGTGTAAAGTCACAAACTTAACTGCTTGGGGCCTTAACGTGACATCTTTGGAAGGGAATGGCTGGGACAGAGTGCTATATAGTCTGTACAATATAAAGATCGCTTACACACCTGTGTGTATGGAAAGGCGAGAGGCAGCTTTCGTCCGTCCTTCCTTCCTTCCTTCCTTCCTTCCTTCCTTCCTTCCTTCCTTCTTCCTCCGTCCCTTCTTCCTCCCTTCCTCCTTCCTTCCTCCTCCCTCCCTCTCTCCCTCACTCCATTCCTCCTTCTTTCCTTTCTTTTTTTGAGACAGAGCTATGTAGCCCAGGCTGACCTTAGTGTAGCTGAGGATAATCCTGAACCCCTGATCCTCTCACCTACCTCTCCCAAGTCATGGGGTGACAGCCTGCTTGACCAAACCCAGTTTACACTGTGCCAGGACTCCAGGCTATTGCCATATATCCATAATCCCCACACTTGGGAGGCTGAGGCAGGACTGCTATGAGCTCAGAGCTACCCAGGACTACACTGGGAGACCCTGGATTAAAAACAGAAGGCCAGATGTGATGGCATACATCGTCATCTCAGTATTTACAAGGTGGAGACAGGAGGATTAGGAACTTCTAGGCCACTCTTGAAAGTATTAATAGTGGAGCTGAAATTCTCCTATTACCTGGCTTTTATTTATTTTATTGCTTATTTGTTTTTAAAACGTTTTTATTTATGTGTATGTATGTGCTTCTCTCTGTGTGTATAGATATAAATGTGTATCAGCCACATGCGTGCAGGTACCACTGGAGGCAGAACATGGCGCTGGGTCCCTGGAGATGGATTTACAGGTGGTCGTGAGCCTCCCAATGCAGGTGCTGGTCTTCTGCAGGAGCAGCGTGCACTCTTAACTGCTGATCCTTCTCTCCAGTGTCATTCTGTTATTTAAAAAATTTTAGTGTGTATGTGGGAGTGTCCATGTACGGACACACGTATGTGCAGATGTGTGTAGGCCTGGAGTTGACATCAGGTGTCTTTTTCATTCTCTCCCCTATTATGTATTGAAGCAGAGTCTCTGAATGAGCCGGCAGCTTTGGTGAGTCTGACTAGCCAGCTGCCCTAGGGATCTCCTGCCTCCACCTCCCACATGCCAGGATGACAGGCGGCCCTCGCCTGCCAGGCCAGACTTTACGTGGGTCCTGGGGATCTGAACTCAGGTCCTTGTGACCCTCTGCCAAGTACTTTATCTACTGAGCCATCTTGTCAGCCCTTCCCTTTTTTCTTTCCTTATTCGCCATGCTCCACAGGCGCAGACACCTGCCACAGTGCTCCAGTTCTCACACTATTCGTGTAGCTTGGAGTCTTGGCCCCCAGGGGTGCAGCAAGCAACCCCTGTCCAGGCTGTGTAAGTACACGCTGTGACAAAAATCACCTACCAACACATCTCCCAGAATGTATCCCGTCAAGCATGGACTCTACGTTTCTCAGTATAAAATATAGCTGAACCCAGTCACAAGCTGGGACAGAATTCTTTTTACCTCAGAACCATTCTACACACCTTTAAGACCCAATATGAATGTTCCCTCCTCCAGCCAGCCTTCCTTCTCCCCCCCTCCCCTGGAGCTTCCTCTTTGTTCCTTCCTCTGCTGGCTCAGGCTGGACCCCACATAGCTGGAGGACTTTCTCTGCCTCATCCTCATTACTTTCTTAGGACACAGGGCCAGTGGGTCGTTGGTTTCTCTGAAACGGGTCTCACTACATAGCTGAAGCTAATCTCAAACTCTTGATCTAGCCTGCCTCAGCCATCAGCGTGCTGGAATGGCAGGTGTAGATAACCATGACAGAGCTTGCAAAGGTTCCCTCCTCTGGTAAGCCCTTCCCGCATCTCCCAGCCCCACCTCACCCAGTGCTGGAGCCCCAGAGGTTCTGCAGCTGGGGAATGTTGGGATGCCAGGATTCTGGATGCTGGGTTCAGGATGCAGGATACTTACTTACCTTGGAGAGCCTGGGCTGTGTTCCACAGGACTTTTGAGCTGCCGCTAGAGCCGAAGTTTCGCTTCAGGGTCTGCACGTCAGAGGGGCAGGGCGGGCAGCCCCAGGCAGTTCCTGTTTCCTCCAGCAGGTGAACCAGGGCGGGACCAAGCTCAGGGCTTGTGTCTGTAGCTGAAACTGATACTGGCTCCTGCCAAGCCTTTGCTCAGCTAGCAGCTCCTTGGAACCCCCAAGACAGTTGCAGCCCCTCCTTCCCTTTTGAAACAGTCTCATGTACCCCGGGCTAGCCTGGAACTTTCTACATAGCTGAGGATGACCTTGAACTAATGATCCTCCTGCCTCCACTAAGCACGGCTGGCAGTGGAATCCAGAACTTGGTTTGCTAGGCAAGCACTCTGCTAACTCAGCTGCATTTCCTGCCCTTATTGCAGTTCCAAAGTAGTCATCTATCAGGAAAGGGGAATGTGGCAGTCAGGAAGGGAAAGGGGCCAGTAGGAACTGCTTGGTGGGTATGGGGTGCAGGAACAGTGTGCAGACAGGGATTAGCATGTGCAAAAGCCCAGAGGCTGGACAGACACATTGAAGGACAGACTCTCACTCTCACACAGCTCTATCCTGGCTTCCTTTGCAAATACACCTGAAATGACGTTCTACTATTGTGGCCTTCTAGGCCAATGTGAAAGCATGATGGCTCAGGTTTGTAGTCCTAGCATTCGGAAGCCTGAGGCAGGAGGATTTGGGGTTCCAGGCTAGCCTGGGCTACAAAGGGAGACTGAAACTCAAAATCCAAACAAAACCAAAGTACAAAAACAAAACCAGAGTATCCATCTATTTTGTTTTGTTTGGTTTTCTAAGACAGGGTCTCCTGGAGCCCTGCCTGGCCTGGAACCTACTATATAGCTGAGGCTGCTGCAGAGCCCTGCTCTTGTCTCCACCTCTGGAGGCTGGCATTGTAGGTGTGACCATATTTTCTGTGGTAGTGGAATGGGACCCGGGGCTCCATTCACAATAGGCAAGTATCCTGCCGATTGAGCACAGGTCCAGCCTATGCCCGAGTCCTCTTCTGACTTTAAAATGAACTGAAACATTGTGTATGTGTGTGTGTGTGGGATCCTGTGCATACCCCAGGTCCTGGGTGATGTGTCCCTGTGCCAAACAGGCAAAGCTAACAGGACTATGAGCTGCCTGCCCACCCTCTCTTGACTCTACACCAAGTGGCAAAGCTACTTCCTCCTCTCTAGGGCATCTGGAAGTTGATACCTTCTAAGATGGAGCTAGGAGCCTTTCTGAACCTCTGCTCTTCCCAGGGTGGTGTAGGCTTGGGAGTCTTTGGGTTGACAAAGGCCCAACAGAGAAGGAAACCAGTGATGGTCCCATGGTAGAGCCACTCAAGCAATGGGCCCAGGGTCTCAGCTGGCCAGCTCATGGGGTGTGTTACTGTGGCTTAATCTGGTGCCTTTTGACTTGGCTTCAGGTGAGATGGGTCAACCTCTTTGATTCTCCTCATGCCTGCTTGCTCTGGCGTGGTCCCCAGCCTCCATGGTGAAGAACAGTTCAGAAGGCACTAGACCAGCGTAGTGTCACTTGCACAATCAGGACTTTGGGGTTCTTGTGTACATCGGGCTCAGACTCAGAGAACATGAGCTGTTTCAGCTTGGCTCTTGCGCTGCGGTCTTCCACAAGATAACATCTTCCTGTCAGCAGTCAAAGTAGAATTCCCCCACCCGTCGTGTCTGTGGTTCACAAACGGACACACAGTTCCCAAAGGAAGGAAGGGGGCAGTGATGGCCACTAAGGCAGTATAAATAGGGATGTCTGATGGAAGGTAATGGGCACCCTGAGGTCCTTCTCTCTCTATGTCAGCCTTTTTTGCTGGTCTCACAGGGTGAGCTGGGGTGGACAGTCCTCTGGGTAGGTAGTTGCTGCCAAACTCCATCAGCTTAGACCACACTCAGAGGACAGGGGCAGGTAGGGAAGGAACAGGGTGGCCATTTTATACTTCTCTCTGCCTGAAGCATCTGCTTCTACTCTTGCTTTTGTTCATTCATTTGTTCATTTCACAAACACTGGCTGGGCTCGAGTTCTGTGCAGGTACCATACTGGATGTTAAGGTTGAAGCAGAAGGAATGATGGCGTATCTGTCATCCCAGGCAGGAGGAAGGCTAGATCTGGGCCAGTCTGGACTGTATCCTATCTCAAAAAAAGGGGGTGGGGTGTGCAAGGGTAAGATGGCTCAGGGGGTAGATGCATTTGTTGCCAAGCATGATGACTGGAATTTGATCCCCAGGAATCACGGAGTGACTCCTACCAGCTGTCCTCTGAACACATAAATGCACAGAAAAAAAAATACAACTGTGAGCCTAGGAACCTTGGAAGGCACATGTAAAACATGGCACCACACACTGGAATGAGGGAGGTTCTGCCCAGCCTATAACGTGTATAAATTAATAACTGGCTGCTGCTGGGTTTGATGGCCATGGCTTGAATGGCAGCCCTTGGAAAGCAGATACAGGTAGATCTCAGATAAGGCCAGCCTGGTCTAAATAGCAAGACCAGGCCAGCGAGGACCACACGAGACCCTATCTCAACAAGACACCAGAAGCCGTTGCTGAGCCAACAGCGGCCAGGCACAGAAGGGTTGTGTCATTACAACTGGCATACAGCCAAAGAAGGCAAATCCACAGAGAGATGACACGCTGCCAGGGACAACTCACCAAGGAGGACAACAGGAAATAGCGCCTGCTCACGGGGACTATGTGATAAAACATACTCTAAACTTGACTTTGGGGAAGATATTTTAAGTCTGTAATTGTGTTAAAAATCTGCCCAAGGGCTGGAGGGACAGCCCTTGCTTGAGTACCAGGATTTGATAACTCTGGCTCCAAAGGATTCATTCGATGCATATTCTGGCTTCCATGGGCAGCAAGCATGAATGTGGTGCCCAGACATACATGCAGGCAAAACACTCAAAACACAGAAAAATAAAAGCCTTCCCTAGCCCTGTAAATAGCCCGCCCAGGCCTCATGTCCCTTTCCTTCCCCTCTTAAGTTCCTAAGTGCTGAGGAAGACCTGCTTGGCTCCCATGCTCTGCTCCTTAATCCCCTTTTTAGCTTGGCTCTTTCTGTTGTCATTACCTTCCTGTTACATTGAAAAGCATCTCTCTGCTATTATTTCCTGCAGTCTGGGTACCAAACCTCGGACTTGAACCCTGTTCTGTGAATGCTGGTATGGAACCCAGACTGCACATGTGCTTGGCAGGACCAGATGTGTGAAGTCCCTCCTGAGGGCCAAATAACATTACAGGGATGTCAACAGGATGCCTTTCTCTTTTATGTTTATGGGTGTTTGACCAGCCACGTGTCTTTGCACCGTGTGTATGCCTAGTGTTAGAGTCCTCTGGAACTGGAGTTAAGGATGATGGTGAGCTACCAGGTGGGTGGTGGAAATAGAAGCAGGGTTCTCTGCAAGCGCAACAAGTGATCTTAATCGCTGACACATCCCTTCAGCCCTATAGGAAGGATCTTAGTGTGCCTTTGTAGCCAGCGTTCACCTCTTCCTTGCAGCCTCCACTCCACCCCACTTTCCTAGCTCTCCCTACTGTCCTGTGAGGTGGGAGCTGGGATTCCTCCAAGGCACACATGGTAAGGGAGTGATGACCGGCAGCTCTCCTTTACCCACAACACACTACAGGCTCAGAACAAAGCCAGAAGGGTTTGGTGAAGATTGCCTGTCATCCCAGCACCCAGAGGCTATGACAGGAGGTCTGCTTTGAACCCCAGAGCAGCCTGGGCTTCATACTGATTCTTGCCCCCGAACCACAAACCCTTATCTGGGTGGCTCAGCTTGGTGCTAGCCATCTGCACACGTGCTTGGTCTGTGCTTAAGCACACACATGCTCCCTGGGAGGGAGTCCTGCTGTCGCCACATGGGGTCTCCATGATTGCCCCACTCCTGGGTGCAGACTATGACCTTCCTTCGCGAGCAGTCTGTTCATGTGGGATGAAGCACATGAAATGCAACTGCTTTGGCAGAAGATTCTGGAAGCTTCTGCCCAGTTCCCCCTGTGCTCCCTTGCTCATTCTATTAAGTGCCCCCATCCCTGACAGAGTTTTTCTGTGTAGCCCTGGCTGACTTGGAACTAGATCTGTAGACTAGGTTTGCTTCAAGAGATCCACTTGCTCTGCCTCCTGAGAGCTGGGAATCAAAGGCCTGTACCACCACCCTCGCTTCATTTGCTGTTTTTCTAAACAGTGAATCATCTTAGCTGAATGTGTACTATAGTTTGACTGGAGTTTGTGACGAGAAAGGCTGTGTGCCAGAAGTTGGGCTCTCTATGAACTAAAGAGGTGGTGGACTTTTTGTACATTTTTTTTAAAGTATCAGATCCCCTGGAAATGGGGTCAGACAGTTGTGGGCTGCCATGTGGTTGCTGGGAATTGAACCCGGGTCCTCTGGAAGGAACAGCCAGTGCTCTTAACTGCTGAGTCATCTCTCCAGCACTGCAGGCGGATCTCCATGAGTTCGAGACTAGTCTGATCTACAAAGCGACAGCCAGGGCTGTTACACAGAGAAACTGTCTCAAACAAAACAAAACAAACAAAAAACAAAACTGACAAACAACAACAAAAAAAAAAAAGAAAAGAAAAAAAGAGAAAAGAAAATTATTGCTGGGCAGTGGCGGAGCTCGCCTTTAATCCCAGCACTCAGGGAAGCAGAGGCAGGCTGATCTCTGTGAGTTTGGTCAGTCAGATACACAGAACCCCCCACAAGAGGTAACCTTTCAAAAGGCAAGGTCTTCGGGGAGTGTGGCAGAGTGCACCCAGGTAGGAAGCCCAGAGTGAGAGCCAGAGGGGAGGATGTCGAAGAACAGTATTTGCCAGACAAGACAGGCTGCAAGTAACTCACAGCTGCTGTGGCTGCACTCACAAGGCTGTCACAGGACCACACCAGCCAAAACCACACCAGCCAAAATGCTAGCACGGATTGGGGAGGAGCTCATGAAGTTCTACCCCTAGCTGAGGAGCCAGCCACTGGCAATGGATGGCTGCTGGGTCCTTGGGGAGAGCTGCCAAGTGCTCAGCTGCTGAGCCATCTCTGCAGGCCCTAGGCTACTTTTACTAAAAGGCATCCATTAATCTGCCACCTGGCGGGTGCTGGGTGAGCAGAACTGCTTTTCAAATGCACTTTAATCTGTTTTCAGATGTATTGGTCAGTGTAAACAGAAACGCTGGAGACTTCAGGGGAGGGAGACTATTGCTGGTATATTGGTTTTAATTTCAAAAAAGGGGAGATTTTGATGCTGACAGTTTGGACTGACAGCAGCTTGGGGAAGGGTTAGAGTAAAAAGGAAGGGGCTCCCAGGCAACACCCCTCCCACCAGGGCATCTGGTCCCAATCAGTCTCTCTGGAGTACAGAGCTGTCAAAATACAACTGGGTAAAGACAGCGACAGCCCAGCAGACTGCAGGGTGGCACTGAGCCATGGAATGCCTGTCTGGGTCTCAGGGGTCAGGTGCGACCGTGGGGCTAGGGCAGTCACACTGGCTCCTGATCGCCTGGGTATGCTGCTAGAAAATCAAAGACGGAATCATTTCATGGTGTTAGGAATCTGGAAAAATAAAAAATCATCTCAGCTAGAAAAGGAACGTCCCATTGGAGCCAGCCAGAGGATGAGAAGAGCGGGGAGGCGGTTTTGGTGCCATTGAGGCAGGTGGCCCAGTGACAGTGGTCGTGGGTGGTGATGCCAGGATCACCTGCTGTGGGTACAGTGTCCCCTCAGTGCTGGACCACAGGCTCCCATCCCGCTGTGGCCATGAGAGCCGTCCACTTCTTCCAAATCCTCTACACGGATTTTTCCTTAGTTTGTGCTTCCCTTTGGTTTGACACGTAAGGAGACAGGGGACATGGTTCTTTGTCACTTGTCCAAAACTGAGAAAAGGTGAAGGCAGGTGTCAGGCTTGGCTTGCAGTGGCCCTTGTGGCGGTTCTCAGGGTATGGGGCCAGGCAGGCTGGGCACTGCTGCTGGCCTTCTGTGGTGGAGGGAGATGGTGGCTGCCACGCCCCCACCCCACCTCTCTCCATTTGTGGCAATACGACAAGGAATGGATAGGCCTGACTGGCAGATGACACAGGAAAAACAGCAAAATTCTAACTCGTTCCATCTCTGAAGGTGGAAAAGATCAGACGGTTACTAAAATAATCAATTTCTCAATTGTGTCCGGGCGGCCGTATCCGAGCAGCGGAGGTGGAGGCTCACCCGGGGCAGGCACAGTCAGTTGGGCTGAGCCGGGGCTCAGGATGGGCGGTGACCTTGTCCTCACAGGAGGTTGCACCGGAAGAAGCTGGTCCTCTTCTGCTGCTCTACTGTGATCTTGACCCCGTGGCTGCTCCCCTGAGGACTGTTCCCTTCCTGAAGTCACAAGTGTGCCTTGTTACTTACTGTGGATTGTCAGCACCATTTACTACCTGCATACAGCCGTCAGTCATCCCGTCTGTCTGCCTACCACTGCCGATCTAACCACTCCAGCATCCATCACCCCAGATTCATTCACCACTATCCATCTGCCCGTCCCCACCATACAACTGTTCCCTACGAACCACTCAAGTACCCACCCATCACCCTTCCCGCTCACCTACCATCGATCCCATCCACACGAACTCTTGCGGCCATCACCCACCCTCTTCCAACCAACCATTCTACTATCCCGATAGTTCACTCACCTTTCACAAGCCCACAGAGCCATCTTCATCTGTTTTCCATGATCCCCCAGGCCTTCACCCCTTCTTTCCCCTCCCCCAACACCGCATACCTCCCTCCACACTTGTTTGTCCCTTGTCCCCTCTGGGCATTGAGATGAGGACCTACTGGATACTGGTCAAGTGTTCTGCTGCTGAGCCACATCCCCAGATGTGTTCTCTGCTCGGCTCTTCCTTTGTCCCCACCGCCTCCATCTGTCTACCCATTCTTCTATGTTAAACATCCCTACGTCTATCACAGAGGCAGCCAAGAGTCAGGGAGACAATGTCCCTTAGGGCTTGGGAGGTTCCTGACACTGTGCCCCAGTGGTGCCCAGGTCCAGAGGCTGCCAGAGACATAGAACCTAAACTCTAACCTTTCTCTTATAAAGAAAACTTTTAAAAATTACACCTATTTGTGAGTGCGCACATGTGTGTGTGTGTGCTCTTGCGCATACACATGTGCACATGCAGTTAGGAGAACAACTTGTGGGAGTGAGTTCTTTATTTCCACAGTGTGGGTTCTGGGTAGCTACCTCAGTTATCTTGCCCACCCAGGACTCCAATTCTGACCATCTTATGCTGATGCAAAAGCAAACATACACATACACAAACAAGTACACAACCAAAGCTGTAGGAGCTGCATGCTACACCTATCTGGTATACTGGTTTATAGGGAATGCTGCTGTTTGGATGTAAGCATTGAGGAGATGCTGCGGAGAAACCTTGGACCTCAGAGGCTGAATTCACACAGCTCAGATGAATGCTGTGAGAGACCTGTAGGGCAGGCTGTACTTCACATGAGCTGTGAGTGATCAGACTTTAAAGAGCCTTTAACGAGTACTCTCTGCTCTCTAACCACACAGCTGGGTCTGGGGAAGGGAAGGTGCTGGAACTGAGGCTCAGGAAGCAGGGTCACATTGTGTTCCCCATGTCCCCAGGCTGTAGTGGCACACTCAGCTCAGTCTGGAGAGCCCGGCTCTCTTTGCTCGGCAGTGGCCTGCTAGGCTTTAAAGGGTGGGGTGACAGCTCAGTGAGAGTTTGAGCTCCAGCACCCACGTAAAAAGCCAGGTGTGGGGGCTGGAGATGCAGCCCCGCAGTTAGGAGCACCGGCTGCTTTTGTAGAGGAACTGGGCTTGACTCCTAGCACCATGATGTACAGCTCCAGGGCATTCTGTCTCAGCCTCCCAAGCACCAGCACACGTGCATATTCTCCCCTATCCCTAAACACATCTGTAAACATAAGATGTGAGGCATGGGGGTGCACACTTAGCTCCAGTACTCAGTAGGAGAGACAGATGGCTGTCTACGTGGAATAGCCTGGTCTACATGGGAAGTCCCAGGCTAGCCAGAGCTACATAATGAGACCTTTCCTTAACAAACAAACAAACAAACAAACAGGTATTGGAGAGGTGGCTTAGCAATTTAGAACACTGGCTGCTCTTTCAGAGGACCTGAGTTCAATTCCCAGCACCTACACTGCAGCTTATAACTGCCTGTAACTTCAGATCCAGTTGAGCTCACACCCTCTTTTGGTCTCTGTGGGCACTAAGCATGCACATGGTGTGCAGACATAGTGCACAGACATTCATGCAGGCAAAATCAAACACATTAAAACAAACAAACAATGAAATCATAAAACAACAACAAAACAATTCACGATGGTGGTGCTTTATAGTCCCAGTGTTCAGGGGGAGACAGGAAGGTCCTGAGGCAACTGTCTAGAGTCCCAGCCTAACCAGCTGGCTCAGGTTCAGTAAGACCCTGCTTCAAAATCTAAGGTAGGAATCGAAGGAAGATACCTGATAACCTGACACCATTGACTTATGGCTGACACCCACCCACACACAACACACACACACACACACAACACACACACACACACACACACACAACACACACACACACACACACACACACACACACACACACACACACACACACTAGGATAGTAGGCTTGGGCAGTGATGTGCTACCCACACACACACAACACACAACACACACACACACACACACACACACACACACACTAGGAGAGTAGGCTTGGGCAGTGATGTGCTACCCTGGTCAAGGATGGCTGCATCCTACAGAACCCCACGTGGAGACCTAGGAAGAACCCAGACTCACCAATTTTTTGTCCATTTTTGCTTTGATATCCCTGGCGAGAGTGAAAAATGCCTGTGGAAAGAGCAGGTGGTCAGAGCCCTCTAGTGGTGGGATGTGGCTGGCAGGCAGTGAGGGAGGGATTCCAGCTAGCACTTCCCCCATCTGTCACCCTCTGTAGAGCACTTGGGGACAGAGGCCTGCTGTGTGGGCACCTCCCCTAGACCAGCAATCCTGTGAGTGTGAGCGGGTCTTATACACAGTTGGCCCTTGACACAGAGGCTCACAGGACACCACGTGATTGGCCCAAAGGTCCCAAGTGGTTAACTGGTTCAGAAGGGTCTGGAGGACCTGGAAGGTATCCCTGGCTGTGTCTGCCCATGCCAATCCCCTATCCTTTTATTTTAGAGAGATTTTCTCATAGCCCAGGTTGGCCTCAAACTCCTATTTCTCCTGCCTCCACCTCCAAAGTACCGGGTTGACATGTGTCACCACCTAGCCTGGCCTCTCCTGTCTTGAAAAATACCCACAAATGCCAGCTTGCTTGCCCACTGCCCACGGAGAGAACATGCAGAGGGAGGTTGGATTTAGCATCTCCATGCAGTGTTGGCGATTTGGGAAGTGGTGCCAGGGGAAAGGGCATGGAGCTGTTGCCCTTGGGTGGTGGGCCTGGACAGGGGAGGAAGCATCTGATGGCACGAAAAGGGAAGAGATGCAGCAAAGGCTGGGGAGGCTGGGCCCACCCAGGTGGCTTATGGGAGGAGTGGGGGTGAAGGCTAGTGAGGGGGGTAAGGGTCTTGGTCACTATCCTCCTGGTACCTTGTGGGGTGATGTGGACGATTTAGTTTTTTGTTTATTTTCTGAAGCAGTCTTGCTGTGTAGCCCAGGCTGGCCCCAGCAATCCTTCCATCTCAGCCTCCTGAGCTCTGCAGGTCTGTTTTTGAGTGTCATTAGGCATATGAGGGAGAGATTGCAGGTCAGGTGCCAAGCTGGCACTGCCTTGGAGACAGCATGAGGATCAGGTCACAGAACTGGGGCTGAGATGAAGACTGGGCTGTCTCCTGGGCTGGCTTCAGTGATGTGTACCCCGAATGTCCAACAGAGGGCACTGCAGAGGCCCCATCAGCAACACTAGACTGGGGCCCCTGAGCCAGAGGCCAGTTCCTCGGATCCTCCAGGCTGATCTCCCAAAGAAGGGCCTCTAAGGCCCCAGCACTGACCCCACAAGCCTGTGTCTCCCTGGAGCCGGGGACTCACGTTCTCCACATTGATGTTGGCCTTCGCACTGGTCTCCATGAACTTGATCCCATAGTCGAGTGCCAGCTGTAACGGGTACACAAACAGTCAACTCTCAGTGTTCCCTAAGGAATGGAAGCTGGGGTGGGGCTGGCACAAAGCTCAAGTAGTGACAGGCCAGGACAGGCTAAGGGTGTCACCTTCATTGTGTAGTGCACCAAGCGGGAGGGAGCAGAGGAGAGGAGGCCTGTGCCAGCTCTGTTCCTTGCTGTGCCTGGCCTTGGTGGGTTCTGGTAATATGATTGGAGTTCACTGCCAAGTTCTTGCTGCTAGCCACAGGCAGCCTGTCCTCTAGCCCTGCCTGGGGGTTACCACCTCACCAGGCTCTCTCCTCCATCCCAAGCGAGCCAGGATGGCAATGCTATCCTATGCTCAAAAGACTACAAAGGGGCACATGGGTCCCCTGGGGTGGAACTGGCTCTGGCACCTACCTTTTCTCCCCGCTCCTTGGACACCTGTCTCTTGTCATTCACGTCACACTTATTCCCCAGTATCATCTTCTCCACATCTGCAGAGGCATGCTGAGGAGAAAAGGGTGAACAGGGTCAAAGCGGCAGGGTGGGGATTACTCAGGGGCTGACAGCCATGGACCCAGCTGTTGAATCCTTCTTGACTGTGCAAATAGCTTCTATAGGTCATGGTCATCACATTCCAGGGCCAGGGATCCCAGAACGGACACTGAGAGACCTTAGCTTTACCCTCCCTGCTGTTCTGTGTTAGTTTGTGTGTGTGCATTTCATGCACAGACCATGGGGAGGACTACTTGTCTCCTTCCACTCTGTGGGTTCTGGGACTTGAACTAAAGATGTTAGGGTTGCTGGCAAAGTACCTTTACCCACTGAGCAACTTGCCAGCTAAAGCCCCAATGCCTGCTTGACCTTTTTACTCTCTCCTCTCTCTGGGGTCTAGAAACAAGGCTGGGTCTAGAACAGCCAAAACTTCTGGCTGAGTTCTTGACGAGCACCCAGGCTTGGCCCAACCCTGACTTCTCTCCTAGAAATGGCTCTGCTGTAGTTCCCTCTAGTGGCTCCTCTGAAGAAGGAACACCAGAAAGCAGTTCTTCTGTGAGGGAAACACTTCTCCACTTGGCCACACCTCCTGTCTGCCAGAGGACCAAGCAGGGCGCCCCAAGCCAAATTACGAATGACTCCTCTTTTGCCAAGATAGCTTCTGTAGCCAGGGCAAGGCCTGGCACCTACACAAGCCAAAGCAACTGCTCACAAACAAAGGGCCTGCCTCTGTCTGGCCTAGGTGCCCACCAGCCCTGGGTCCACAGTGTATGTGCTCCTTTGTGGCTTTATAGATGGGTGAAGTTCTTGATGTCCTAGACCCAATCCTCCACCTGCTTAGTCATCAGGGCCACAGGTGGAGCTGGCCAGGAAGGGTGTGGGGTGTGGCAGCACCTGGGCACTGATCAGAGGACAAAGTTAGCTGTGGGTGGGGAGGCTGGGCTGGCTGCCTCCTTGTCCCTTCACAGTTCAGGGTCTTTTTCTTTGACTAGCTGTTGACCTGAATATGGGCTTAGACAGGCTCACACTCTATTGCAGCTATAGCTCAAAATGTAACACACCATCCAAATACAAGTCTCAGCTGTTCTAGAACCTTCTCTCTGTATAAAGAGCCAAATGTGCATGTGACCCTAAGCAGAGATGATTGCAGGATCAGTCAAACACTACTGTGTGGGTCCTGGGCCAATGGAGATTTTGGGCAGACGGCAGGCGTCTTGTTCCCACACCCCATTCTCTGCCTGTCCCCTATGTTCCTGGCTCTGAGGTATAGTCTCAGGAGAGGAAGCAAAAAGGGGCTCTCACCTCTTCAATGTTCCGAATCCAATTCCGGATGTTGTCGAAGGACTTCTCATTGGTAATGTCATAGACCAGCATGATACCCTGGGTGGAAAAAGAAAAACATGGGTAAGCTGGGCTAGGTGGCTCACGCCTTTAATCCCAGCATTTGGGAGGCAGAGGCAGGAGGATCTCTGAGTTCGAGGCCAGCCTGGTCTACAAGAGCTAGTTCCAAAGCGATACAGAGAAACCCTGTCTCAAAAAAACAAAACAAAACAAAACAAAAAAAAACCCAAAAAGAGAGAGAGACATGGGCTTTGAGGGGTCCCACAGAGTGTATTCATCAGGAGCGGGTGTGGCCACTGCCAGAGAGAACCACTGTCTCAATGTAGCCTATCAGCTTCCCCATCTCCATGATGACCTTTCTGACTCCCAAGCTAGACCTTGCCACACCCTCTTTTCGAGCCTTGCTGGCTCCCTGTGCTAGCACCAATGTGGGCCTGTACTCCCCAAAGTCCTCTAGACTCAGTGAGTGCCTCTTCAGGACACCTACTATGTGCCAGGCTTACAGCAGGAAGGAACCTGAGGCTGGATGTACACCTGGACCCTGACCTTGGAAGGGTCCACACCCCAGGATGAGTGGTCTAGTCAGATCCCTAATGAATGTGAGGGGACACCTGACAAGGTCCACAGGTCCCAAGAGATCCAAAAAGTGGCCTCAGGCAGCCTGAGCATACTGCCTCGCTGCTACTGTAGAGGAGAAACCAAGGCATAGGGAGATGAGATCTTTCTGATTAAGACTCAAGTCCAGGACACCTGAGTGCTGGCTCATGCCTGAAATCCTAGCACTCAGGGAGGCTGAGGCAGTTTGAGACCTGCAAGTTTGAGACTAGCCTGGGCCAAATAGTAAAATTCTCAACTCCCCCCACCCCCGACCCCCCCCCCCCACACACACAGCCCCAGAAGATGCTGAGACAGAGAACAACCACCCTCTGATAGCCCCGCAATGTCCTGGGTTTATGTGGTGCCTACAATGGCCCAGTGGTGGCACTATCACAAGGCCCACAACTTGGCTCCAGCCCAGGTCCTGCTTCTCCTCTCCCTCAGGCTATTGGGTACAGTCCTGTGTAGAATACAGCATCCTGTCTCTAAGGCAGGACCCACACTGGCCAGGGAAGAGGAACAATCAGCAAGGGAATAAGCACAATGGCAGATATGTGTGAGGGCCTGGGTCCCATTTACAGCACTGAAATGAGAATAAATACACAGTAACTTGAGCTGCCATTGCCTGTAATTTCAGCACTCAGGAAGCTGAAGCAGAGGCTTACCCCAAGTCTGAGGTACAGGGATGGTGCCAAGGGAAAAACTGGCTCAGGTACAGTGGTGCATGTCTTTCATACCAATACTCAGGAGCAGGGAGGGTCAGGTGGATCTCTGTGAGTTCAAAACCAAGCTAGTCTACATAGTGAGTTCCAGACCAGCCAGGCTGCATAGTAATACCCTGTCTCAAAACAACAACAAAAAAATTGGACTTGGACTGCAGCTCAGTAGGGAAAACATGCATGAAGCACTTTTGTGAACCAGACATGGTGGCAAAGGCCTGTTATTCTAGCACTCAGGAGGCTGAGGCAGAAGGATCAGAAGTTCCAGGCCAGCCTAGATTACACAGCAAGAATCCAGGCCAGCCTAGATCACACAGCAAGAATGTGCTTCAGCACTAAAGGAGACCACTACTATCTTGGTGCTGGTGCAGGCCCAGTTCTCAGGGACTGTCAAGTCTTGGCTGCAGAGCAGGGCTCATGTCCACACCTGTACTCAGGGCAGTCATGATCCAAGGAGATACCTGGCTAAGGCCAAAGGTGCTAGGTGGGGGTAAGGGGGGCAGGGAGACCATCTCAGCCCAGAGAGGTCCAAAGGGCAGAGGTATCCCCAGACTCCAGTACCCTTGAGAGGCAAAACAGGATTAATTTTAATGAGGGTACTAAGGTTGCAGGCCATAGGATTGAGTTTCCAATGTTGGCTGCACTTCTTAGATGCTCTAAATACTTAATTTAATGTCGCCATTCATGTCTTTTGTTCCCAGGCTCCTCAGGTGTCATCAAGCCTACACAGGGACTGAGACTCACACTGCCCTCACAGTGTGGACAGCCTGCTGGGAGGAACTGGGGTCTATGGCCCTAAATGACAGGTGAGCTACAGAAAGGACAGGGTGATAGGGAGAATGAGACTCTGGGCAGATGGTCATTTGTTTTCATAGCAGCCTGAGGCGTGTTCCACTTTCTCAGGGAGGGGACAGAGCTGGGAGTGTGATCCGGAGTTCTGGGCAGGTCTGGGGTAGCTCCTCCTGCCCACCTTGTCCCTTGATACCCTGTTTTGCATAGTCTCACACAAGCAGGACCTGGTTAGGGTGGGACTCCATCCTTTCTCGCTGTCCCCTCATCTCCATGGGGGAAATATGTGGGGGTGAGTTCGCTGCAGGCCCAGGTACAAGATGGAACAATGATAATCCCAAGTAAATCCAGCCTTCAAGTTGTTCTAGCAAATTCCAGAGATGCTGATGTGGCCCATGTGGCCCTTCTCAGTACTGGGAGGTCAGTCCAGGGTTTGTCCTCCATGTAAGGATGGGCTTCCTCGTGCTCCTCTTAGCCCTCAACAAAGAACATTCCCACCATTTAAAGGCCTGGGAGTGCGTACTGTATGTGCAGATGATGTACCAGGGCACGCTGACCTCTTTAGAGCCAGTATGGGTGCTGGGTTGCCTGAGGAGTTGAACACAGGCTCCACAAGACTTAAGTCTTGACAGGTGTGGTGACATACACCTATGATATCCCAGCCTAGGAAGGCTAAGGCAGGCAAATTCTGAGTTCCTGAACCTTGTCTAAAAACCAAACCAAAAAAGGGGGCTGAGATAAGCTCGAGTCCATAAAGTGCTTACCACGTAAGCCGGAGTTTGATCCCTAAAACCCTCATCATGCTGCATTGCACTGCAATCCCTGCATTGAGGGGGCAGAGACAGGCTAATCCCTGGGGCTCATTGCCAGCTAACCTGGTCTACCAAGTTCCAAGCCAGAAACATTCAAGGAACAATGCTGGAAGATGACCTACCTGATCTCTAGTCTCCACACTCATGCACACATATGCACGTGCATCCATATGAACACACACACACACACACACACACACACACACACACACACACACACACACAATTTTTAGAATACATAAAACAAGCTGGGTGCAGGGGTACACACCTGCCACCCCAGCACTTGGGAAGTTAAGGCAGAAGGATTTTGATTCCCATGCCATCCCAGCCTACAAAGTGAGTTCTAGGCCAGCCTGGGCTATATCTGGGACTGTTTCAACAAAATGAAACAAAACAAAAGTCAATCACACAGGCCTTCATATTATGAACTGCTGATGCTTGTTTCTACATCAAGAACAACAGAAACAATAACAAAGTCGGTACCATGGCGCCTCTGTAGTAGGCTGTCGTGATCGTCCTAAACCGCTCCTGGCCAGCCGTGTCCCTAGAAAGGAGGATGAAGGATATTAATGACATGTCTAGCCTACTAGATCTCTCTCCCTTGAGTCCCTCCTGCTCAGGAAGCAGGACTATCCCCATGATGACATGAAGAGAACTGTGGAGTGACAGGCTGAGGCCTTTCCAAGTCCCCTTCCATGCCTTAGCTTCCAGGTATTGCTGTGGGAACCCTGTAGTTGGTGCCAAGGCTGTCAGGAAGAGCAAGGTGCTGTGGTTCACTCTGTCAGCACCTTTGCGAAGGAGGCGGTGTCCAGGGAGGTGGTGCCTGAGTTGGTGTAACCAAGCCTGGACCAGTACTGGGCACATGGAATATGTCATGTGTAGTTTACAAATAGGTGTCAGTTACATACCTGCCTGTTATCCCAGCACTGGGGAGGCCTAGGCAGGAGGATTATGAGTTCCAGGCCAGTCTGGGATATACTGTGAGACACCGTTACAGAATAAAAAAGGGATGGTGTGCCTGGTGGTACAGTGTTTGCCTAATCCATACAAGGTCTTAGGTTCATCTCCAGGACTGCAAGGAAAAGTGATCTGGTCAGGGACATGCCTTTTGTCCCTGAGCCCATGGTTCCTCCCCAGAGCTCTGGACATCTGAATTATACAAAAAGGTCTAGTACTAAGTCTGAGCTCTACCTCTTGCCTTTAATGTTTTCTTATTTGTTTGTGAGTGCCACAGCACATGTACGGAATAACTTGCAGGAGTTGGTTTTCTCCTTTTACAGTATGGGTCCTGGGGATCAAACTCAGGTCATCAGGCTTGACAGAAAACACTTTTACCTGCTGAGCCATCTTGCTGGTCCCTTGGCTTTGAATCTTACTTTATGGTGGCACAGGGATGGAAGTCAGTGTCCCGTGTGTGCTAAGGCAAGTGCTCTGTCACTGAGCCCGAAAGCTCTCATTTTAATGTGATTTTAGTTGAGATGACCTGCTGGTGGCACCTATAGGAGCCATGCATGGTAAATGTCAACCGCAGCCCAGGCTGGCTTCCCAGTGTCTTCCCCGGCAAGAAAGCTGAGGGCAATGTAAAGGGAGGAGCCAGGGCAGGTGGCCTGGCTTGCTGGGACGGTGTCACTTTGGACTTAGGCACAAAGGCTGCTACATGGCCACCCTGTTGGAAGTGGAGAACTTCTATTGGTCCACTTACCATGTGGCCAGGACTGATGACTAAGCCCCGAGGACAGACAAGGACTCTCTCATCCAGGTTCAAGGTCTAAAGTCAGACTTGGGGTGATGACTAGTAGAAGTCAAGGGCACCCAGGAGGCTCCCCCATAGATACTGGCAAACCGGGTGATGGTTCATGCTGAGATTAAAGGGAGCTGACCACGACATGGGGGGAGGGGCACCTAGGCTCTCTGCTCCCATCC
Source organism: Ondatra zibethicus (assembly GCA_004026605.1). Taxonomy (NCBI): domain Eukaryota; kingdom Metazoa; phylum Chordata; class Mammalia; order Rodentia; family Cricetidae; genus Ondatra; species Ondatra zibethicus. Next base: position 46,521 of record PVIU01008950.1, on the reverse strand, counting down.
AGGGGTGCCTGGCTGGTGAACGCTTGACCACACTTCTGTTTGGTTCTGACACAGGTTTTTACTGTGTAGTCCAAATTGGCCTAGAACTTGCTGTGACTCTCCTGCCTGCCCCATGAGGGTTGGGATGACAGATGTATGCCACATTTCCCACTGGAGCGTATTTTTTCAAGTGATTTGGGTCTATCTGCCCAAGGCTGATTGGATTCAGCCTCCCAGGATGCTGGGCTACCCCCACTCCAAACCAATGATGGAGACCTAGATGCTCACACTTCCCTGACTGACTCTGGCATGGAGCCCCTCTCAGGGCTGAGGAGTGTGAACACTCATGGCCTCTGGGCCTGACCTTCTCTTCAAGGTTGTTTGTGGGTTTCAGGTCCACACACCAGGAAGTGAGGTGAGGCCTCTCTTCTCAGGAGAAAAAACAGGAAATGGTATGAGGCCTTTAAAATTTGGGGTGAGGCTGTGGGCTCGGAAGGAAACCCCCAGGTGGGTGCGGTGGCACAAACTTGTCATTCCAGGCCCTGGGAACCCGAGGCTAAAGACTGTAAGTTCCAGGCCAGCTTGGGCGACAAGGTGGGGCTCTGTCATAACAAAAGAGAAAGAGGAAATTTGTAGCCCAGGCGTCTTAGGCCTACTCTCCAAGATCACAGGAGGGCAGAGCCACCAGACTGAGCTGGTGACAGGAGCCATGGCTTCCGGCCATCTGTGGAGCACTGGCCTTCAGGATCCCCTTCAGCCCCATACTTGAACACTTCTGGAAGTATTTACCTGTCTCTGCTACCTCCTGGTACAGAGGGCTCCCTTCAGGTTCACTGAACCTCACTGGACAGATAGCTCTTCACCCACAGGCTCCAGTGGCCAGCAGAGCATGGCTGCCTGGGCTGGGTATGAAACTCTGGAAGTTTCTGAGGAAAAGGGTCTGCTGATAAGGAATTTTGCCCAGCTGGTAGAGTGTCTGGGTTCATTCCCATCAGTGCAAAAACCATACATACATGTGCTGTTACATACACCTGTCATCTCAACACTTAGGAAGGGGAGGCAGGAAAATCAGGAATTCAAAGTCATCTTTGGAGCTGGATGTGGTTATACCCCTTTAATCCCAGCACTTAGGTGGCAGAGGTTGCACTGAAAGACTATGTCTCAAAAAAAAATCCCAAAAACCAAAACCAAACAAACAAACAAAAAACCCCCAAGACCAAAGGATAGAGTGTGTGGCGAAGGGAAGCCAATGGCTCTGCTTCAAGTTGGAGCCCCGTGGAGGGCCAAGCTCCAGGCTGCACAAGGCAACAGCACTCACCATATCTGTAGTTTAATCCTCTTGCCATCGAGCTCTATGGTCCTAATTTTAAAGTCAATTCCTGAAAGAAAAACAAGAATAAAAGGTGTTATTAAGGTCAGGCCACTTCCTGAGTTGCCAGACTAGGCTGGTGACAGAGACTGTGGCTTATGGAGCAGCAGCTGGGTGCTGAGTCCTCAGGAGCTCAGGGTTCTCTCTACCCCAACAAGACTGGAAGCTTCTGGAAGCATCCTTCCCTGCTTGAAGCAGAGCCTGAGGCAGTAGCGGCTAAGGGAGCTGGACGGATGCTGATATTTGGTGGGAGGTAGGCAGGCCCATCTCACACTGGCGCCGCCTTCCTGCATTGTGGTTGGGCCTCACAGTGGGCATCCTAAAGCCTTCTCCAGACCAGGTCCTGCACACCAAAGCATCAAGCAGCGGATATACCACCCCACAGTGCACTGCACCCACAGGCCACATCCTCCCTTCCTAGCCACTGCACAGGTTCACAATCTTACTTTTTAGTATATTTTTGAGACAGGATTTCATGTAGCTCAGGTTGGCCTTAACCTCCTGATTTTTCTGCCTCCACTTCCTAAGAGCTGGGATTATAGATATGTGTCTCCAAATCTGGTATATACAGATACAGGTTTTCTTCTGTACAGATGGTCTACCAGCTATCTGTCAAAGCCCTGCACCAATGTCACCTCCTAAGACGCCCCCCCCTTTGTGATGGTGCTAACTCTCTACCTCTGTACTCCCCTCTGCTGAGACTGACTTGGAAGCTCTTTGGTGCCCACTATTACTTCTCTGCCCCTTTCAGCGTTCAAAAATACAAGCCTTGGTCTTCAGATGTAGCTCAGGTGTAGAGCAATTGCATAGCATCTACAACAAGGCCTGGAGTTCCATCCAGAGCCGCAGGGTAGAGGGCAATATGGTGAATTGTGTCAGGCACACCAATACCCAGGAGGTGGAGGAAGGAAGATCAGGAGTTCATGATTACCTTTGCCTACATAATGAGTCTGAGGCCATCCTCAAGATCAACAAAAAATCAAAACAACCCTAAGTCTAAGTATATACTGAAGCTGGTCTTGACCCCAGAGCTTCCAGTGAACCCAGCAGCAGGCAGGATGTCCAGCAACAGACCATCTCTGTGGTGGTATATTGCTCTGTCATTGAGCTGAATGAAGTACTCACATGACAGATATCTGTAGAGCAGCCTCAAAAACACAATGCTACGTGAGAGAAGCAAGATAGGAAGGACACATATGGAGTGACTAGGTTGACAGAGCATGCAAATCTGAAGACGAGGACTGTGCCTGAGGTTGCCAGGCCAGGAGGCATGAGGGTGTTGGTGTTTCTTTTTGGCACAAGGAGACACTCTGAAATTTATTGTGGTGATGGATGTCCAACTCAAAGCATACCAAAAGGTGCAACTTTAAATGGGCGGATCAATGAGATGTCAGTTATGATAAAGGTCTTTTTTTTTTTTTTTTAAATTTAAGGGCTGGCAAGATGGCTCAGCATATATACAGACTTGCTGTCAAGCCTCACAACTGGGTTTGATTTCTGGAACCCACATATCACTGGCCCCCATAGGCTCATGTATTCGAGTGCTTGGTCACCAGAGAGTGAAACTGTTTGAATAGATTAGAAGGATTAGAAGGTGTGGCCTTTGGAGGTGTGTCACTGGAGTTGGGCTTTAAGCTTTTAAAAGCCCAATCAGGGTTGGAGAGATGGCTCAGTGGTTAAGAGCACTGACTGCTCTTCCAGAGGACCCGGATTCAATTCCCAGCACCCACATGGCAGCTCACAGCTGTCTATAATTCCAGTTCCAGCGACCCGACACCCATGCACATAAAAAAAAAAATGTAAAAGCCCAGTCCCTCCCTCTTGGCCTGTGGATCAGGACGCAGCTCTCAGCTGCTGCTTCAGTGCCGTGCAGCCACCACGCTTCTTGCCATGATAACAGACTGAGCCTCTAAAACTGTACACCAGTCCCAGTTAAATGCCCTCCTTTATAGGAGCTGTCTTGGCCATGCTGTCTCCTCACAGCAATACAACAATGATTATGACAGCGGCCCTCTGTGCAGCCATGCTGGTCCCCTGGCAGTACCTTACACATCCTAAGTATTCTAAGGGCTTTTACACTTGCTCTTCTCTCTTCTGGAATGTTCTTTGCTTCCAGAGTCACTGGTGCCCCTCTTGCTCAAGTTGGTCAAAATGGCTTTGTGGGGACCTTCCACCATTACCACACCAACACTAGACATACTATAAACACCCATTCCATGGCATGCAAGAGAGCTGGCTAAGGACCCTCTACCTACACCAAAGCCTGGTGGTATTCAAATCCTTCTCATGCTATGCCATGTAGTTTACACAGGAACTCTTTCATGCATAGTTCTGGGAGGTGAGGACACCCTTCAGGAGCAGCTCTCTCCCACCCCTGTGGTACCTGGAACTGAGCTCAGGTTGTCAGGCTTGGCTGCAAGGGTCTTTACCTGCTGAACCATCTCACTGGCCTACACTCCTTTTAGACCAGACCTCACTGCTTCATGAACTTTCCTGGAGATACAAACAGGCCTCTATTCAAGCCTAACAATAGACCAAATTCCACCCAAGCCCAGCTGGGTGAACCATGTGGACTTGGTTACAGGAGCACAGTTATGGGGGTCACTGTTAGCTGCATGACACACCTCCATCATTACATGAATAGAGTCCACTTTTAGCCTTACACACTATGTACTTTGGCACGCATTGAGACTTCGTGTAGCAGGGACACAACTACTGAGTGCTGGGAGAAGGTGCAGGCGGGAGCAGCACACAGCATAGGCTTTGCCAACACTGAACCTCCCTATCCCACCTTCAGGGAAGGCCAACAGTTGAGTTATCAGGGTAACTCTAAGATGGGTAGCCAGGTGTGAATCTGAGACTAGCCTGGGCTACAAAGAGAGACCCCGTCCGGGCAGGGGGTGGCTCTTACACTTAGAGGGTAGCACCACAGCAGACCCTGCAGCCCAGGCTGACCGGAAATTCAGTGATTCTCCTGCCTCAGCCTCCCTAGTGCTGGGATTACAAGCACCACACCTGGGTCCTCTGTAGATTTTCAGTTCTGTCTGGAGGAGACACACCCACTGTTCAGGCTGGCAAAGGGCAGTGAGTAAAGATGCTTGCCAACAAGCTCAATGACTTGAGTTGGATCCCTAGAATCCACATGGTGAAAGTAGAGAACCAACTCCTACAGGCTGTCTTTGACCCCCACACATTGGTCACAGCATACACATGTCTACACACACCCCAACCAAATTAATAAATGTTTTATACATATATAGGTTTTTTCGAGACAGGGTTTCTCTGTAGCTTTGGGGCCTGAATAAATGTTATTTAAAATCTTTTTAATATATGGGGTGGGGGTGGGGCTGGGGTCGAACTGGCAGAAGGCTTGTCTAGTCTGCACACAGGCTTCAGTTCCACCCTTAGCACCACGTAAACCAGAGGTGCACACCTGTCACCCCAGCACTTGGAGGAAGAAGGAGGAGGGAAAAGTTCAAGGCCAGCCTTGGCTACAAACAATCTGAGGCTAAGGCAGGAGGAAAGATTAAGCCTAAGAGTCTTAGGCTAGCCTGGGCGCTCTCTCTCTCTCTCTCTGTCTCTCTCTCTCTGTCTCTCTCTCTCTCTCTCTCACACACAGACACACACACACACACTGGTGAGATGGCTCAGTGAATAAAGACATTTGTCACATGATGGAAGTATAGAACTGATTCCTGCCACGTTGTCCTCTGACCTTTATATATGCACTATGGCAGGAACGCCCACACACAAATAAATAAATGTGGTCAAAGTTAAAAAAAAATTGGGGCTCACTTGGTAGACTGCTTACCTAGTATCCTGCACTCTACCCCTAGGACCCAAAAACTTGAGTGTGCTGGTGTATCCCAGCAATCCCAGAACTCGGAACATGGAGGCAGAGAGATTAGGAGTTTAAGGTTATCCTCAGCTACATAAGGACTTCAAGGTCAGCCTGGGCTACATGAGGTCCCATCTCAAACAAAAGATGGTCAGATGGTAACACTGCTACAGTGTCTGCCGAAACCAAATGAATGGGCCCAAGGAAGTGGCCGGGCTCTGAGCCTGGCTTGAGAACTGATTTCAGGGCGCTGCAGGACCAGGTTCACATCACAAATAATTCATGCAGCTCTGGAGAAGAATCTTCCAGGGGCACAGCTTCCAGAAAACAAACAGCACTCAATCCTGGCCCATTAATGAACACAGCAAAAAGAGCTGGTTTAGTATAGATGCACCTTCCGGCATAATTTTAGGACTAAGTGGCCAGGGCAGACTCTCCCAGAGACATTCCCCAAGGTGTCACACGTGTCCAGTGACACACGAAAGTCCAGGGTCACTGTGTAACCCTGGCCATGAGTCCTGCTTTGGCCATGAGCTCTCCTAGTTTCTGTTAACACAAGAATTGAATTTGGAATGGTAAACTTCATGAGACTCCAGAATTAGGCTATAACTTCAAAGTCAAGGAGATTAATGTTCGTAGAAGATAGAAGTCTGTGGGAAAGTGATGATGATTTGGGGAGGGAGGAATGGTTCAAGTGCTACCTCTACCTCACTGGGTGATGATCTTGACTGAGTTACATTCTCATTGGAAAGGAGGGCTGCCTCCCCGGGACCCCGAAGAACTAAGTTGGTTTTCTGCCCAACAGTTTTAAACCATCCAGATGGTCAGTGGTCAGATGTGTGGCCAACCAATGTGAGGCTCTGGGCTTCATATTCCGTACTTCAAAAAGAAAAGCTGAACAAACACATGTGAGACATAAAGTACACACTACCAGCCTGCAAAAAGGCTCAGCAGGTAAAGGCACTGCCTCAAGACTGTGGACTTGAGTTCTATCCTGAGACCCTAACTCCCACAAGCTGTCTCTTGACTTTGACTAACATATGTGCACATACACTAAATAAATTTAACAAAACCAGTGGAGCAGGGTGGCTCACATCTGTAATTCCAGTGTTCGGGAAGATTTCCATGAGTTCCAGGACAGCATGGTCTACACAGTGAGCTCTAGGTCAGCCTGTTTCAACCAACCAACCAAACAAGGGCTAGGGACATGGCTCGGTCCATAAAGGCTTACCACATAAACATGAGGACGTGGGTTTGATCCCGTAAAAGCACCTGGGTATGATGGCATGAACTTAACAATCCACAGAGAAAGGGTCCTCACCGCTTGGTGAGATCCAGGCTCAGTGAGACTCAGCAAAGATGGGTTGGTGACAAGCCTGGCAACCTGAGCTCAGTACCCAGGACCCACGTGGTGGAAGGAAAGAACAGACTCCCACAAGTTGTCCTCTGACCCCCAGATGTGCACCAGCACGCATGTACCCTCCCAATAATTAAAAAAAAAGAGCAAGGTGGTGAGTGAAAGCCAACCCCATTGTCAACCTCCAGCCTCCTGCACTCACTCATGCATGCATGTGTATGTGTGTGCGCGCACGTGAGAAAGTGTGCATACGAACACACCCTCTCTCTGTCTCTGTCTCTCTCTTGCATACACACACACACACACACACACACACACACACGCACACACACAAATAAAGCAAACAAAAAACATCCTGAACCAATGCTGGTTGTGACGAGGAAGTGTCTGAGGGGAAACTGAGATCTGTGTTGAGAACAAGTCAGAGCCTGTGGGCAGCTACTGCATTTCCTGCTTAGTCCTCACCTAAGGGTGACTCCAAAGCTGGATGTCTGGGTGGGGAGAGGAGAAGCTTCAGATGCACCCGTGCCCAGGGGTGCCTAAACCCTTTGCATCTTCCAGATGAACCTCTTCACTTGTACAGATCTAATTCTCAAAAACCCAGGGCACCAGCCAAGACAAACAGTGCCACATCTCCTCTAAACCAAGTCAGATCAGAGAGGGTTAGAGCTTGTTCAAGGATGAACAGCACCTGGAGTCCAGGTATGACACCTGATACACGACTGCCTTAGAGTGCCCACCAGGAAGGAGAGCTTCGAGGACATTAGCACACAGTGGTCTGGGGCAGGGAGACAATACAGCATAGTTGACTTCACATAGACATCATTCCCTAAGTTTTCCTTTTCTTTCCGAGCCAGGGTCCCCTGTGCTCAGACTGGCCTTGACCAGTCTGTGTAACCAAGGATGACCTTGAACTCCTGACCCTCCTACCTCAGGTGTTCACCGGCATGTCTGGTTTAAGGGTGCTGGGGATGGAACCCAGGGCTGCAACAACTGAACAACGGTTTGGCTTGGGATAAACCGGGCCTAGGGACCAACCTCTTGTTCCAGGGTTATAGAGCATGCAGATCACTGTGTCTGACAGGAATTACTTTCAAGCCCAGCCTTCTCAAGTTGGGTCATGACTATTCATGGCAAGGAGCAAGGTCTGCACCATTTTTGACGTCACGACTTGGGCTATCACAAGCCAATTCCGTTCAGCTGCACCGTGAGGCAGCCCGGGGGAAAGCTGTTCAGAGAGTGGCAGGTGGTGTCCTGGGCCTGTGATAGGGAAGTCAAGGCTGCACGTGGCCGCGGCTGACCTTAGTTTCCCATTGGAACGTTTCCCCCTCATATCCCCACCAGGATGACAGGTGCTGCTTTGGGTTGGAGTCCTATTAAAGGTGGATTGACGGTGCTGGCCCTGTGAGGGTGTAAGCCGACACCTCTCTGGGACAGCTAGGCCTTGAGTTTTTGGAGTCAGGCACACCTGGGTTCAAATCCCATCCCTGACACCTGTAGACTGTGTCCTTCAGTGCGTGCCACACCCTCCCTCAGTTTCAAATTCCTCCTCCAGCGACACAGCACCCAACACGAGAGCACCACAGTGTTTGATACTGCACAGGCCGAGCCTGCCACATAGGAAGTGATGCACGGGCCAGGGGTCACCTCCATGTCTCGGTTTCCACTTTTGTAAGACGGAGATCTCCCCCAAAGAACAGTCTCGAGGGCTGCTGTGAGGACACGGCGTTGACAGGCGCCAGGACCCCAGCCCAGGACAGCAGCCTGCGTGTTCCCGTCTGCACCGTGCTCCCCGGCGCCCCGCCACCGCCCGGGTTCCCTTCGGGGAGGTGAAGGCGGCTGCGGTTCTCCGTCAGGGCCCGCGACCCTCCCGGAGCCTCGGCCCGGGTGGATCCTGAGTCGATCCCTCAGCCCAGCCCCACAGGGACGCGCCCAGCCCGGACCCCGGCCGCCCCGAGGCCCCGCTACCTATGGTGGAGATGAACGTGGAGTTGAAGGCGTCCTCGGAGAAGCGGAACAGGACACAGGTCTTCCCCACCCCCGAGTCCCCGATCAGCAGCAGCTTGAACAGGTAATCGTAGGTCTTCGCCATATTACACTCTCTCCCCGACGGGAAGTACGGCCGGCGCCTCGCCACTGGTCAGTAAACCCGTCCATCACCGCAGATCCCACCCCCTATTGGCCCTTGGCCCGCAGCGCGTCACCAAGGCCGACGCCCGCCCTCCCGAGCCCCGCCCGTCCCAGGGAGCCCAGGGGAAAGAAACGAATCCGGCGCAGAGCCGGAAGCAGCCGGATCGCATAGCTCATTGGCTGACCCTGAGGATAGGGAGGCTTGTGATTGGCTAATGGTGGAGAGTTGGAGGGGGCGGGCCTCAAATGACCAGCGGTGGGTGTGGCTATATCCTGACCACGCCTTCTCATTCCCCCTCCCCCAACCCTTCGGTGGCCTCGCCCTGCCTCCGACGGCGGGGAGGGGGGACCCCAACAGTTCCGCGCTAGCTGCTGAGGGAGAGCTGGAGGCGGGCTTGGTGAGAATGCGCGTGCGTACTGGGAAGACGGTTGGCTCCAGCAGAGGGCGCACGCGCGCGGAGGACGCCTCAGGTTTCCCGCCTTCACAGCCCGCGCAGTCGCAGTAGGCGCTGAGGCGAAGCGCGGGAAGTCGCTGTATGATTGTGCTAATTCCTCCGTGGAGGTTTTCGGCAGAGGTAAAGTGGAGCTGGTTAGAGTGGGCTCCAGACTCTCTCCCCGGCCATGGCGTCCACCACTGGACACACTTAGGTACAGCCCAGGATAACGCCGCGTGGGTGACGAGCCCGCCACCCAGTGAGGACCCAGCACGGGCGGGGGTTGATAGCACCGTGACAGTTGCACGTTGTATGCTAAGTGCATTGATGCTGTAGGTGAAGTGACTTTCCTAGGCTTCAGAGTGGCACTTTTTTTTCCCTTCTGTTTTTCATATGCGCTTTAAAAAAATTGTAGAGATGGCACTTGTCAAGCCTGAGGATCTTAGTTCGATTTCTGGTACACACGTAGTAGAGAGAACCAACTCGTGTAAGTTGCCCTCTGACCTCTACACATAGGTCCTGTGCCACCCTTCCTTTTCTCCCCAAAAGACAAAACTCTGTGGAAAGCATCACCAAGGTTAACACTGAAGTTGGGGGGCTGGAGAGATGGCTCAACGGTTAAGAGCACTGGCTGCTCCTTTCAGAGGACCCAGGTTCAATTCCCAGCACCAACATGGTAGCTCACAACTGCCTGTAGCTTCAGCTCCCTGGAAGCTGACACCTTTACACCAATGCACATAAAATAAAGTTTAAAAAAATTATTTTTTTTTTAAAAGATTAACACTAGGTGTTAAGTTGGGAGCATAGGCCCCAGCCCCTCGCATCTATCCCAGCCCCCAGGCCTGGTCTGGACCCCAAATCCCAGCAGGCCAGGGTATTTAAGTGTTCTCCCGAAAGAGGAACAAGTGGTCCCTTTTCCTTCCTCCCGGTGGTCGCGTTTGTGCGGCTTCCCGGTTCCCACTCTGGGCCACCTGAGAGTGCAGAACTTCCATTTAATCTGGATATTTCTTAATTTGGCTTGTTTTGATTCGGCTTGATTGGGGATTTTGCTTCGGCGGGGAGCTCACGTTAGGAAATATTCCTAACACTAGGGGCCAACAAGATGGCCCAGCGGGTCAAGATGCTCACTGCAAAGCCTGACAACATGAGTTTGATCCCTGAGAAGACACACGGTGGAAGAGGAGAACCAGTTCCTACAGGTTGTTTTCTTGCCTCCACAGGTAGACCTATGCTAAGTAAACAAATGCAATTAAAATATTACATGTATGAGGGCTGAGGAGATGGCTCAGTGGCTGAATCTTAGATCACAGAGCAGCTCAGGTCAAGCCTGTCTCCAAATGTGTCTCTCCTTACCCTCATAGCTGATTATGCGTGTAGGATCCAGGCTAATACACACCAAGTTATCTGATGCTACCTCCTCAGAGGAACACCATTAAAATGGAGCTCTTCCCACTTCCCCTACATCATGCCAGCTGGGAATCAGAGACTGCCCAACTGCAAGCTCTTCCTGTAGACTACTCAACCTCGGCGAATGGAACCACTCCCTTCCTATAAAACCTGTAGGTAAGGCCACCCTCCTCCTGGCTGCCTGACTATGGCCATAGGATCTGAACTCCTGCCCTGCTGGTGTTGTCTATGTGTTAATAACTCTTCTAATAAATCTCTTTCCTAAAAGGATAATCTTTCTTAGTATCCCCTGGAAGCTCAAATGAGATGAGGACTGAGTTTGCATCCCCAGAATCCACATAAAAGGTTGAGTATGGTAGCACTCATGTGTAATGCGAATACTCCTAAGGTCAGATGGAAGGCAAGGAGGAGACTCTCGGAAGCTCAAAGGTAAGCCTGGCACAGTGCACACACACACACACACAAAAAAAGCCCTGTCTCAAATAAGATGGAAGGCATGCACGACAATTGAGATTATCCTTTGACCTTCACATACATGTGGGCACACACACCTCAACAGGATGACGTACAAAAAGCCAAGTGGCAGAGAACTGGAAATTCTTCTCTACCTGGACTCTCTGTAACGAACAGCATGTGCAGAAAAGGCTCCCATATTCATATCTGGGAGAGGCTGGTCATGAGTCTTGTAGCTTTTGAGAGGATGCCTCTTTTCTGCTCACAAGCCTCATTCTCAAAAGCACTATCTCTTTCTTACTGTCTATTTTTACATCCCTGGTGCAATCCTTTGTCCTGGTATACACATGAGCCTGGAAATCCAAGCAGGTGTGCCTAGGATGCACCTATAAAAACAAGGAGGCCTTGTGCATGCCAGGCAAGTGCTTTGATGCTGACCCATTCCCAGTCTAGAAACTGGCTCCTGAGCTCCATTACCATGGAGTAATGACAAGAGTTTGATCTGTGGGTTCCTGTTCCTCAGAGGTAGTCTACTTTTAGGTTACCGCGGAGCATTAGAAAGGCAGAGATTCACCTAAGGACATGCAGGAAGCTGGCCTCTGCCTCTTCTCCCTTTTCATTCAACCTACTGTAGTCATCCGCCTCTGCTTCCGAAGTTTCCATCAGAACTAATGCCCACTTTCTAGGCCTCAGCCTCTGTGATAGTTGCTTCTCTTGACTACCTCCGCAAATTCTTTTTTCTTGGTACTCTCTCACGTTAGCTGCCTCTCTCTTCTCTCATCTCCATCTCTCCTTCACTAAGTACTGCAGATGCCTGTAGATTCCTGTTTGTGTTTCAATATTGGTGTTCCGCAAGATTCTTTCCATCTGACTGTCATTTTCTGGATGGTTTTTCCTGTAGCATCTAATATCTCCACAGTGATAATTCTGAATTCCTCATTCAGGGATCAGTGAGAGAACTTTGTGAATAATGGTGTTTGCCACCAAATTTGACAACTTGAATTAGTCTTAAGATCTGTGTGGTGGGGGTTCAAGATGGCCAATATGGAAGGGGAAGCAGGGTATGGTGCCTGTAAGCTGTGGCGGTGAAGCCTTGATGTGCTGGATCAAGAGTGTTGGGCCGAAGCTGGACTAGGGATTTGAAGCAGAAGATGCACACGGATATGATCTCCAGTCTGAACTTCCGCGTCTATGTGGCTCTACTGTGAATCTCTCCATATATCTTAAAGCATATTCAGATTGGAAGTCACATGTGGATGCCTGACATGAAGGATCTAGTGACAGTTTCTCCTGTGTGTAGATGACATGGCCTAGAAAGGTGTAAGAATGATTCAATGGACATAAACATTCTGCTGTTAAGAACAAGTCTGGCTATGGGAACTGACATTAATAGCTGAAATATAGAACCATTTGGGAAGTGCAAAAAGATGTCTGTGGTATCTCCTTCTGTTAGTTGATGGAACTGCAAGTAGTATCAGACTATAAGAGGATTGTGTCTGCAATGGTACTGTCTTGGCAGTTATTTCTGTTTGCATCTCTACTTCTGTTTAGGGTGTGTTTATAAAGAGTCTGATGGAATTCTTCATGTACTCACAATGACATTTAAGCACAGAACCATCAGTCTATATTTTTAGTAAATAAACTGATGAAAAAATTCAAGTGATGGAAGAGGAGACTCAATTTCTGCAAGTTGTCTTCTGACATCTATAAACATGCTGTGGCATGCACCACGTACCTAGACCCATACACACACATAATAAATGAGTAAATAGTGTTAGAAAAATAAATTACTCATCCATTGCCCAGGTTTAATTGCTTTCTCGTCATTATCCAGACTAGCTTGTTCTAAATTACCTTGTGGGTGAAATTGCAATAATTTTTGAAACTTTTAAAAAAAATCTCATATCCTGATTCTTTGTGTATTTCTGTCTTAGTGTGTATGACTGTGCGTGTAGCCAGAGGGTGACTTTGTCAACTGTCTTCCTCAATCACTCTCCACCATATTGAGACAGGATCTCGCTGAACCTAAAGCTTGCCAATTTGGCTAAATTTCCTGGCCAGAGAGCCTCGTCTCCATCTCCCAGTGCTGGGCTTAGAGCTGCAGACCACCATGCCTGGCTTTTTCACATGAGTGCTAAAGATTGAACTCAGGTTCTCATGCTTACTCAACAAACACATTACTGATGGAGTCATCTCCCTAGCCCACACTCTGGTTCTTAGAGGTTCAAATCCATTCCCATTACTATAGTCACATTATCATACCACTTCCTGCCTACGTTAGAAAGCACCCTGTGTGCTCATTCTTAATGGTCACCCAATCCATCCTTGCCTTTGTCCACCCCTCACAATCTGGTCCTAACCTCACTCTCTTCTATCCATAATTCAGAGGATTGGGGACCCCTCAAGACTGGGACAAGCCAGCAAACACCAGACCCTTTTTGTTGTTATTTTAGCCTTCTTAGTGTCTGTCAAAACTTGCCAAACCTAAATATATTCTAAGTCATCACCAGAGATAACAAAAAAAAAACGTTTCAATTACAGTCACACCTCACTGGCTCCAATTCTCCCATTGTGGTGGTAAGCACAGCCTCAAGTGCTGAGGCACAAAAGTGACTAAAACCATCCTGAGTTTAGTTAGAATTCAACCCAGTGGGATGAGGAAGGAGCAAAGACCACATGAAGTAAGAACTTTGATCTTATAATAGTACGGTACTCAGAGGAGAGGATTATGCTATTTAAAGACATCTGTACCATCTAAACTCATGGTATTTATACTGATTAGGGAAGCTCTTAATTATATTTGGTTAAGAAAATGGTTTGCATTCTATACTAATGTTTTGAAGGCTTTCATTTCTCTGTCTTGAGAGAGGGTCTCAAATATTACTGGCTGGCCTGGAACTCAGAAATCTTTTCCACCTCTACCTCCTGAGTGCAGGGACTAAAGGTATGAACCACCCCATCTAACTCTTTTGGAGTCAGGTTCTCACTCTAGCCTAGGCTAGCCTGCAGCACTATACCCAACAAAAACTCCATTTTCTTCACTCTCTTGATCCCCTTGAAGGTAAGATTTTGAAGCAAAACATTAAAACAACTGCAGTAGTGAAACTGTAGTGAATGATAGGCTATTACTCCATGTCCCCTACCAAACAGGAAGATCACTTCCCCTTCATAGCAACTGCTATTGCAATAGTCCCCTTTACAAACATGTCTTATCTGGTGTGAGTACAGGTGCATGCATACCGTGGTTTATAAGTTGAGGTCAAAGGCCCCCCCCTTTTTTTTTTCAAAATGGTTTTTCCATGTAGCCCTGGCTGTCCTGGAACTCACTCTATAGACCAGGGCAGCTTTGAACTCAGAGAACCCCACTGCCTGGCTCTGAGGACAAGTTTTATTTCTATTTTATGTATATGTGTGTATGCCTATTTATCTGTATATGCATCACATAAGTACAAATGCCCTTTTGAGTCCAGAAGTGGTTGTTGGATCCTCTGAAACCAGGGTTACAGATAGTTGTGAGCTGCCCAGTGTGGATGCTGAGAACTAAACCCAGGTCTCTTCAAGAACGGCAAGTGCTCTTTACTGCCTAGCCATCTCTCTAGCCCTAAAAGGACATCTTTGGGGAGTTGATTCTCACCTTCCATAGTGGCATCCAGGAATCCAATTCAGGTGGTCAGCCTTGCTCAGAAAGCACTTTTACCCTGAGCCATCCTGCCAGCCTCTTATCCTGAGTCAGTGACATTCTCCTACCTTGCCTTCCTGCCTGTAAAACCAGTCACAGTATTTCTGAAATGAAATGCTAAGCAGGTTTCCTAATACTGCTGTTTATTTCCATTTCTGGCCAAACTAAGTCCCAGTTTTTAATCACGTGGATCCAGTCTACCATTCACTCTTCTGTTTCCTGCTTGGCTTTGTGTGTGCCACAGGAAGCCTGGTCCCAACAGGCCTTACACCTTCCTAAGTAAGACAGTAGAAACCTTTCTCTCACCACCTATTAAAATCCTTCCCACTCTGCTCAACCCAGCTCAGGTAGGATTAGGAATCACAAAGGACAGGACATCCAGAGTGACAGAAGCCGTATGCTCCCACCTGAAGTGTGGAGGTTATCGTCTTTGTACCACGAAGTCACAGCAGAAGGCAAAGAAGCTACTTGCTGAGCTCTTGGCAATCTCTTTCACTTTACATTCTACTAACATTTGTTGAACAAATATGGTTTGTGTGCCTGCAAGTCTTAAAATACACAGCTGGGCTCTGTGGGAAAAGGCAACTGCTGCCAAGCCTGAAGACCCAAAACTCAGATGGTGAGTAGAGAACCAACTACTCTGGGTTGTTCCCTACCCTCCATATACTCACCATGGTATACATATCAATGCACAATAAACATCTACACAACTCAAAAAAAAAAAAAGACTTATACTATTCAGGAAACACTGTAGAGGAGGCTGGAAACAATGTAAGAGCCAGAATGGAGAAGGGCTGGGAAATAGCAGCATCTGGGCAAGATACAGCCATCATCTTAACTGAATTACTATGTCCATACTTGACCTGCACAAAAATGGGACAATCAACAGCCAAGTGTTCAAGGAAGAGGGGCCTGGAAACCCCATCCCTCAGTATGGAACTAGTTTGATGATAGATTCAGGAAAAGGGGAAATAGTTGTGTACCCACTGATGATCCCACCAGGCTCCAGTGGAAAGTTCCAAACCTACAATCACAGACAGCCTTGGTTTAACTAAATGCGTTGCAAAGCAAACCAAAATGAGACTGGTAGGGATGGAAGTAAGATGTAAAGGTGTGGGAAGGAGACTGTGTGTGTATGCGTGTGTGTGGAATAACAAGAATGTATTACATATAACCACAAAATTGCCAAAGAACTAAAAAAGAATAAACCCATACACATTGTTTATGTAAAAATTTATTTGACCAAAATGTAGAAAAAGTGATATCACATATGATACAACTGCAAGAATCTAAAGAACAGAGTAGGTTTTATTCAATTGCACAATTTGCTAAAAGTTCATCTCCCTGGTAGTGTGATGCTTAATAAATAGGAGTGAGGGGCAGGGGTTCAGCTAAGCTAGAAGCAGGGTGGTTTTTCAGTTGGAACTGTAAACTTGAGTTGTCCCCACACTGCTAGGGAATGTGGAATGTTTCAGTCTGAGATGTTAACTGAGAAAGCAAAACTATGACAAAGCCAAAAAATGTGCAGCCTACAGAATACTCCACATCCAGTTCAATCAGGAGTTTCTTGGTCTTTTATTAGTGTCATTCCCGAAGGAATTCAAGTCTTGGCAAAGTCAAGCTTCTATTTGTTGTTCCCTGAACAATGGAGATGAAGTTAAACCAATTTCTTTTTCTATCATTTTGCTGGAGACACTTTTTGTTGCCCACCATTTGTTAAAATGTCTGCTCAATGTATTGGTGGCTAGCAGTCTTTTCGTTTATTTTGAGACAGAATCTCACTGTGTAGCCCAGGATGGCCTGGAACTCACTCTGTAGACCAGGCCGGCCTTAAACTCACAGAGACCCACCGTCTCTGTCTCCTGAGTGCTGGGATTAAGGGTGAGCATCACTGTGCTTGGCTTTGCTAGCAGTCTTTGACATGACTGATCTGGAAAGGACTGGACTCTGCCATGTTCCCTTGCGAGCATGTCATTAGACCACAGCAGAGAAGCCCTGGAATAGGACACTTGCTCCTCGGAGGACAATTTTGGAGTGAAAGGAAAATGTGCATGGAACAGCATCAAGGATCTATCAGAAAACACATGGGCAGTCACTCCAGCATCCTCACTTGGAATGCTTAAAGGAAGTTTGTCCTGCACAGTGGAATGTGGAGCCAACTCAGCATGATTGGGCTAATCTCGCTATGGCTTTACTTCCACAGTAGCCCGTTTTTAATTTTTTGCTCTGGGTGGAAAATATTCACACTTTTTCTTTTGACAACCCCCAGCCTCCCATAACTTCCCCAACAGCGACCAGATACTATCAGATACTTGAGCCTGTGCTTCAAAGTGTGGGGCTAATTCCCAGTAACCAAATGCTCTCAGCCGTAAGCAACTACACTTGGTGTGAAATTCCCTGCCTATTTTAGGAATAAATGCAATTTAAGAATAAGAGTAGCTGAAGAAGCTGGTGCCATTTGAAAGGAAAAGGAAAGAAACTTAACTGGTGCTCAAAGCTTTTCTGATACAAAATATTTGGTCATGAATTCATTATCTGCTTGGCATTTCCAGCAAGGTGGAGACACAGTAACAAGAGGAACTTCTGACAAGAGAGGAAAGGAAGACACGGCACACTGTCTGGTGTCGAGTTGGTCTCAGAACAGGACTCTTCTTCTGGGTTATATACAGTTTAGTTCGTTTAGTGTCTGATCCAGTGTCTGATGTAAGCCCACATTCTCTTCCTTGGCCTGGGCAAGTTTCTCTGGTAAGGATTAAGACAGGAAGGCAAAATGAATCAATAAGTATTTTTGTTAAAGGAAGGGGGGGGCACCTCAAACTGTCAGTGGAAGTCACAGCTAAGAAAGTACTTTATGTTCTAATCACACAGAATACCATGGAGTAATAGAGATCAAGGACCAAACAAGATAAAATATGGCTAGGCATGGTAGTGCATTATTTGAATCCCAGCACTCAGGAGGCAGGTAGATCTCTTAGTTTGAGACCAACTTGATCTATACAGCAAGTACCAAGCTAGCCAGAGCTGTGTAGTTAGATCCTGTCTCAAAAACAACAAAAATGCCTGGATTTGTGGTACACTCCAGCACCTAGAAGGCTAAGGAGTCGAAGGTTATCCTAGGCTAAGGCCAGCTTAGGCTACATGTGACCTTGTCTCACCACCACCCCTACCCAAAGAAAAATCTTGGGTTGGTAGGATTCCTCATCAAGAAAATGCACTTGCTGCCAGACCTGATAATCAGAGTTTTGTTGTTGTTTTGAGACAGGGTTTCTCCATGTAGTCCTGGCTGTCCTGGAACTCACTGTGTAGACCAGGTTAACCTTGAACTCAGAGATCCGCCTGCCTCTGCCTTCCGAGTGCTGGGATTAAAGGTGTGTGTCCCCATTTCCATGATCAGTTTTATCCCTGGGATTCATATATAGAAGCGACTCATATGTTACACGAGCACCTCCCCCATAAACATAAACTACAAATAAAATTTCAACATTCCAAATGTTTCACGAGATGAAAAAAAAAAAAGAAATTCTTTGCCTTGATGAAACTCAAATTTGACCTACTGCCCTGTATTTTTCCTTTGCTAAATCCAGCAGTTCTTGAGCCAGAGCACTTGGACTGAAGCCCTTAGTTGTACTATTAGAGTGAGCCATTTAACTTTTCTAGGTCTCAGTCTGTCCATCTGTGAAAGAGAGAATAACTAGTATGTGTGATACAGGCTTTAGGAGAACTGGGACATGGTCCTAGGTACAGGTGACTTAGTACATTTGTTAAGAAAATGTAAAATCCTGTAACCCACTTTTTTCTTTGGAGTTTCTGAGGATTACTGTTTTAATCCCAGGCATAGTGTTCATTGTCTGTATGCCTCTGGCAATGGAGTCAAATCTCAGGTAAATGACCTAAGACTGAAACCTAAGTCAGACTGCAGGCAAACTACTCAATAACTGAGCTGGTTAAATAAATTTTTAAAAAGAAAATAAAAAGATGGCCAAGGTTCCTTGCTGCTAAGCCTGAAGACCTGTGCTCCATCCCCAGGACCCACATGATAAGATAAACCTCATCCCTCTGTGTACTCCCTTCACCCCTAAATAAATAAATACAGTAATTTGTAAAAGCCATTGAGAGTTCTACATGACCAAGCATTAGAGAAAACTGGTTCATGTGAGCAATGGCTGATAAAGGACCTAGCCAGGTGTCATTAAAATACTGGAAGAAAGTGAAAGGCCTCTCCTAAACTGTGGTAAGATCAACCTGGAAATTCTCAGAGAGAAAAACACCTCAGATTGCAGAAGATGGCAGCCTCTCTAGAGCCTCAGAAGCTTTTGTGACAAACAACTGTGACTGGTCACCCAGGCTGGGTGAAGACTTGTTAACTGGGTGCTCTTGGGAGCTAGCTGCCCCGTGTTCTTAGACAGCTCTCCTGGTAATCCAGACTGCATATTTGTTTTAATAGAAAAGCTAAGTGGCTTGTTCAAGGTGGCACAGCTCCAGTAATGAAGGTGGGATACAACCAGGTCTTCTACCGTCAATCCTGCCCCTCCTCTAGCATGTTGTTAGTTAGGTCTGAGATGAACGAGGCCCCCACACCCCAGTCCCAAAGTGCTCCCTATCCTTGAGACCCTCAATACCACTCAGACTACAGGAAGAGATGAGCTCTAAGGCACAGGTCTGTAGAAGCGCTTGCAGGGTTCTAGTAGAATGATTAGACAGACAGGAAGGGATGGTTATTTCAAAGGGTGGAGGCTATTCATGTCTGGAAAAATCTTGGGGAAATACAGAGCAAACAACAAAAGCACCCCACCCACTTGCAAGGTCTCTATAAAGTATCCTAGGGCGTATGCAAGACAAGGTATATAGGGCAGGGTTTACAAAATGATCACCCCACCCCCAAAACAGGGTTTCTGTGTACCCTAGCTGCCCTGGAACTTGCTCTGGAGACCAGGCTCGACCTGTCTCCGCTTCTTGGGTGTTAGGATTAAAGGCGTGCGCCACCACCATCCTGCTTACAAATTGGGTTAGAGTAGGTGGCACATGAGAATGGGAAGGCTGATGGTGGAGAGGGCAGTGTAAGAGAAATGAGGTCAACCTTGGCTGCTCTTCCTCAGATGTCATCCACCTTTTTTAAAAATTGGTGTGTGTGTGTATGTGTCAATGAAGATGTGTGTAGGTGCCTGCAGAGGCCAGGGGAGGGTGTCAGATCCCCTAGAGCTGGGATTACACGTAGTTGTGAACTACTTCATTTGCATGCTGGGAAATGTACTTGAGTCCTTTGAAAGAGCTAGTGGTCTTAACCATGTCTCCAGCCTCCTTACCTTGTTTTTTGAGACATGGTCTGTCACTGGTTAGAAATTCACTCGGGAGACTAGACTGGATGGCCAGCAAATCCCTTCTCCCCAGTACGGGCACTATAAGCCCAGTCGCACCCTATTACGGGAACTGAATGCAAATCCTATGCTTGAAAAGCCAGCACTTTACTGATCAAACAAACAAAAGTCTATGTTTCAGGGGTAATATGAGGTATTAGTGGTGATAAGATTAGGAGGAAATACTTTTTGGAACTCAGAGGAAAACCCCACTTTATTGTTTCTCTCTCCCCCCTACCCCTTGTGCATGTACAGAGAACTGTATCAATCTTCTAACTGAGACAGTTTCATACCAAACTTGGAGTTAGGTAGGCCACCAGGGAGCCCCAGTGATCCTGTCTTCACCATTATACATCCCTGACTGCTGGAGTTATAGGACTGTGGGACTATGTCCAGTTTTCATGTGGGAGCTGGGGATTTGAACTTAGATCTTCCTACTTGCTCAGCAAGTCCTCTCCCTCCCCGACCTCTCCTTGGGAGGGTATGTGTGAGATAGGTAGCATCTGGCTGTGTTGTCAGACTTCAAATTCAAAATCCTCTTGCCTCAGCCTCCAAATGCCCAGCACCTTGGTTCAATTTCCTTGTACTGCTAATGGGTGTTATATCCCTTGTGTGGCTTTCTAATGGTAGGGTGTGGAGGTGATCTTCTCCCTAGGACAGGGCATTGACTGACTGTTCCCTGGACAGTGGAGACATGGGGATCCCGGTCATCATCCTCAGAGTTTAACAGAGAGAACAAGAGTTAAATCCAGAGACCACAGCACTATTGCAACCACTTGAATTCACAGTCTTAACCCCAATCAAGGGCAGCCTCCTTTTACTTGCTGACATCAGACACTCTCCATTAAGAAACAATGACTTGCTGAGCAGTGATAGCGCACACCTTTAATCCCAGCACGTGGGAGGCAGAGGCAAGGCCAGCCTGGTCTACACTAAAAGACCCTGTCTCAAGATAAATAACCCTTACTACCATCATCACTGGGCCCAAGATGACTTCTCACGATTTAATGATGTCACCCTGCCATAGGTCACCCTTTGGAAGGGAGCATTTTCCCTTATATGGATAAGGGATATGAAGAGTGAGTTTCCCTCCCTTCCTGGATGAGACAGCCTGGAGGATCCCAACCCCAAGTGTCTGGAATTTCCGTGCTCTATCTTGAAGAAAAAAATAATAAATGCTGAGTTGTGTGCTGCCCCAGGGAACTGAGGCCCTGTAGGCCCCCTTTTTTCCTTTTCTTCGCACTAAGATAAGCCTTGCCTCTGGGAGACAGGCCAGCAAGAACTGGAGGCATTTAAAACATGCAAGGCATCTCTGAGAATTCTGAAGACTCTCTGGAAACAAAGGCCAGCTCTGTGCCTCCACAGACTCCTTCACCCAGCTTTTCATGTGTCGCTTAGGGAGGCGGGGATCCCTACCTTCCAGGTCATCGATTGTCTTCTCCAGTTTGGAGACTGTCCTCTCTGCAAACTCAGCTCGGGTCTCAGCCTAAGGAAGAAGAGAGTCACTACCGTGCTTCAGATCAGCCCTTCAAAATGTAGGACAAGGCTGGGCGTAGCCACACTCACCTCCTTCAGCTTGTCAGACAGAAGCTTAATTTCTTCTTCATATTTATCCTCCTTTTCAGAATACTGTGGGAGAAACCAGAAGGCAGGTCTTACAAAGAAAGAAGGGGAAGGAGACTGGAGTGATGGCTCAGAGGTTAAGAACGCCTGATGCTTTTACAGAGGGGCAGTGTTCAGTTCCGAGCACCAACACGGACACTCACAGCCATTTGTAAGTTCAGTGCCAGGAGACCTGACACCCTGCAGTGCAGACATACACGCAGGCAGAACATTTATGCACACTAAATACTTTCAAAACGGGAGAAGGAGCTGGAGCGATAACTCAGTGAGTGAAGTGTGGCCTGGCAGTGAACAGTGAAGACCCCAGCGTCCACATAAAAGCTGGATGGTTGTGGCAGCCATCGGTGGAGATGGGATTCCTGGAGCACGATGGCTACCTCGACTAGCCAAATAGATGAGCTTCTGTGAGAGAGCCTGCCTCAGCAAGGCTCCCATCAACAAAGGTCTGCATGCCGACACCCCGGCACATGCCAGGTTGCCTGGACTGAAGAACAGAACAAAGCACAGCAAGCTCCCCTCCATCTGACCTTTTCAGAAGCAGCCTCCAGTGACTTGAGGTTGTTAGTGACGTTCTTGAGCTCCTCTTCCAGGTCACCACACTTTCTGTACCAAGACAAAAGATCTGTGTTTCTTCTCACATTACAGCAGGCAATTCTCTTCCAAGAAACCCCTACTCCCCAAGGAATGCTGGGAGCTTATCAAACCCTCTCCTGCCAGGTACAGGCAGAGGCAGGGCAGGAGGGCACTTGGAGGGTTTGTAAAGCAAACTGGGCACCTGCCAGGGATGAGGAAATAAGGACTTGTGAAATCTGTGACTGGCCAGGCTTTCTCACGAAGGTGTGCAAATGAGATGAAGCCAGGAGGTGGGAGATGGCATTTGGAGTTCATACTGGACACTCCAGGAAGCAAGTCTAGAATGCATCTGTGAAACCAGGGTGCTTCCAGCCCTGCAGGGCTCTCTGAGGAGCTCGATCCCTGTTCCAAGGCCAAGGGGAGAGGTGTTTCGTTTGTTGGAACCTGTGGGATTCTAGCTGAGCTACCCCAACGGGAGTGTGTCAAGCACCAATACCAATATCAG
Source organism: Ondatra zibethicus (assembly GCA_004026605.1). Taxonomy (NCBI): domain Eukaryota; kingdom Metazoa; phylum Chordata; class Mammalia; order Rodentia; family Cricetidae; genus Ondatra; species Ondatra zibethicus. The sequence continues at coordinate 23,820 of PVIU01008950.1, read as the reverse complement.
AAGCAAAGCCCTGACCGCTTGTGGGGCACCTGCCATCTACAGACAGCATTCTGTGAAGATCACGTGGCCTGGCTGGGTAAGTGAAGTTAAGGCAGGAAAAGTCCACGTTCCAAGCCAGCCTGGCTATCCAGTAAAACCTTGTCTCAAAAACAAAACAAAAAAACAAAAACAAAACAAAACCAGCCAACAAGAACACTGAGGAAGTGAAGTGAGTGGAGGGTGTAAGAGCCAGAGGAGGGGGAAGAGAGCTGTGAAATGCTGTCTTCTGCGCAAGATAGGGCTACTGCAAACTCACAGCAGCAGTGGCTACCTGCCCAAGACCTGCACAGGATGGGGCTGTCAACATTCCATCATGGAGGAGGCATGGGCTCATGAGGCCCACCCTGCCCAAGTAGCTATCAGTAGTTAATGGCCTCTGGGGCGGAGGAGATACATTCTTTAGTGGGGTAGCTCTTCAGCAAGTTGCCTTGTTCAGGTAAATAACCCCCACCCATGCTCATACTAATATATATATGTAATAACTGTAGTAGGTCACACACAAGAAGAAAGTTAGGAAGGGGCAGTCAGTGGGAGAGGGATAAAAGGTGTAGGAGGTGTGATGTAATCCAAGTAAAATGTGTGTGTGTTGTATATATACACATGTATAAACTGTGAGGAACAAAAATTTAAAAGCTTGAAAACTACAGAGAAACCCTGCCTCAAAAAACAAAAAAATTCCAAGCTCAGTATGGTAGTGCAGGCCTGTCATCCCAGTAGCCAGGAGTCAGAGGCAGGGAGATCAGGCATTCCAGGCTACAAGACACCCTGTATCAAAAAATCAAAAACAGAGAGCAAAGCAAAACACAGCAGTCTTGGCTGGGAGAAGGAAATTTTGGGGCCTCTCTGCTGTCCTGGGGTCTCAACTCAATTTCCCAGCATCTTGGTGGGCAAAGGACAAGCAAAGCTTCCTTTGTTAGTAAGACCATCAAACCTGTTCTGGCAGCTGATGAAGCAAAAAAGGAGGGATGAGCCCTGAACCCTGGATGCCCAAGCCCTTGGAGCTGAGGCCCCAGCTGCAGGCAATTACTAGCACAGCCCACTCTCCCTCCTCCGCCTGGAGCCGGATGAGCAGCTCAGCCCCGTTCTGCCACTTACAATTCAGACACCTCCGCACGCTCCTCTGCTCTCTCCAGCTCGCCCTCCAGGACGACCAACTTCCGCGCTACCTACAGAGACAGAAGGGCCAGCTGAGATCCACCCCACTATGGGTCATTCCTTTCAGATGCCGCTCCCTCCAAATCTAAGAGCTCTGGAGCCTGCAAGGGATGGAAAATGTCAGGTCCCCCAAAGTGAGGCAGGCAAGGAGAAGGTAGAACTGAGTCACTGAACACGGAGGGAGGAGAAGGACTAGAGTCCAGTGTGGTGGACACGGTCATCCCTGTTTGGGAGGCCCCGAAAAACAAAACCAAGCACGATAGCCTGTAATCCCAGCATTTGGGATGCAGAGGCAAGAAAAAAAAATCAAGAATTAAAGGTTACCCCTGGCTATATAAAAGGTAGTTAGAGGCAAGCCTGAGATACCTTAGACCCTTTCTCTAACTTTGGAGATGGAGGCAGGAGGATCAGGACTTCAGAGGCCATCCTGGTATTCTCTTCTACATAGGGAGAACAGCCTAGACTACAGAAGTACCTTTCTCAGAAAAAAAAAATTGGAAAACCAAAAACAAGCTAGCCAGGCATAGTGATTCATACATAAAATCCTAGCACTTGGAAAGCTGAGGCAGTGGACATGGAGTCAAGAGTTCATGGCTAGCCCAGGCATCAGGAATTCCAGGCCAGCCTGAGCTAGTGTGAGATCCCATGTCCAAGAAGGGACAGCAGAGCCTCACCGGCAGCCATGGCTCCAGCATTTGCCAACTGCTTTCACATCCAGCTTAAGGGACAAGAGGAGTGAGCTGATGAGTTGGTCTCCAACAACGCAGACAAGTGGTCACAGGACTTTTTTGCACCCGTCAAGATAGTCTCCCAGCTAAGTGGCTGTGTCTGGAAACACAGATGTTCCCACAGAGGGAATCGTCCTGAGCGTGGCCTTCCACTGGGTTCCTATCGGCAGCACCATTTCCTCCCACTTCCTGTGGCCACCCCCACTGGCCTCGCTCACCTCCTCATACTTGCGGTCAGCCTCCTCGGCGATGTGCTTGGCCTCTTTGAGCTGCATCTCCTGGATCTCCATCTTCTCCTCATCTTTCATGGCTCGGTTCTCTATCACCTTCATGCCTCTGCAAACGGGGTGGGGTGTCAGAGCCAGGTCCTCAAATGCCTCCACCCAACACCCAGGCAAGGATGAAGACCTACTATCAACTTCCATATTCATTTCACTGAGAAGCCTCCTGGTGCTGGGACTGAACACAGATCCTCTACAAGAGCAGCCGGTGTTTTTAACTGCAGAGTCATCGCTCCAGCTCATGGTATCTTTTTGAGCCAGGTCTCTCACTGAACTAGAGCTTGCTGCTCTCTGTAGACTGGTTGGCCATGGAGCCCCAGGATCCTTCAGGCTTTGCCTTTCCAGTGTCAGGATTACAGGCACACACACCCATGTCCCCCTTTTGTGTGAGGATGGGGATACTAACTCGGGATCTCAGGCTTGTGCAGCAAGCACTTAACCCAAGAACAACCTCCCCAGACTCACATTCATTCATTTATTTATTTTTTGAGCCAGGGTCTCACATAGCCCAGACTGACTTCAAAGTCACTGTGCAGTCAAGGATGGCTTTCAATTCCTGATCCCCCTGCCTCGACCTCCTCAGTGCTGGGGTGATGGACTTGTATCATCACAACTGGCTTATGTGGTGCTGAGGATTGAACCAGCTTTGTGCAAGCATTCTTATCAACTGAGCTCCAATCCTACCCCTCAACACCCCTTTTATTAGCTCTTAGAAGACAGGGTTTATTACTTAGCCTGGGCTACACCTGCCTCAGCTTTGGGGAACACTAGAATGGCAGGCATACATCATCACCATGTCTGGTGGACTTCCAGACACTAGCAAAAACCCTATCTTTCACAATCACACCATGTGGTGGGTATACTATCCCCACTTTACAGATAAAAGAAACTGAGGCAAAGAAAGGCTCAAGGTTATGAAGCTGCTAAGCAGCAGAGCTGGTCCGGCTCCTCAGGGTGCACCTGTTTACTCTTCCTCTCACTGACAAGCCTGAGCATCAGCAGTCACTGTGGAGTGAGCAGCCACACCTGCGGGAATGTTGAGGAACAGGTGTAGTCGGAACTGAGAGCCACCGATGGCTTTCTAGAGCCCTTGTCTGCATGAGGCTTAGCTAGGGTAAGGAGAGAACTGGAGGAGCCTGGCAAGTGAGTGGCCCATGTCTGTCATCTCAGCACTTGGGAGACTGAGACAGGCCTTTGAGTTCCAGGCAAGCCTAGCTCTATAGCATGATCTTGTTTCAATAAAACAAAAGTTAAAAAGAAAAGAGAAAGGCAGACAGTAAAGCCAGAGCTGTACACCGTTAGCTCCAGCCCTCAAGGCGCAGGCAAAGGGCCTGCGAGCTCCAGGTCAGCAGGGGTTAGACAGTGAGGCTTTGTGTAGAACAAAAAGAGACAACTTCCAAACCAACCAGAAAAACAAAACAAAAACCAAAAGCACACAGAGCCACAGAACTGAAAGAGCGTGCCATGCCCGGGATGGGCGGAATGTTTATGCTGGGATGGAAGGGAATTACTGGAAGCTTCCAGAGCCAGGGCTGACTGGAAACAAATGGACAAGCTCCACTACAAAGACTACAGGGAAGGCAGGCACAACCTGCACAGCCCAAAGTGCTCAAAAATAAATCATGTACCTCCATGCCTGGCTTTTAAAATAAACTTTTTTTTGGACATGCAGGGGGATGAAACTCAACATTACGTGAATCCTAAGCAAGAGTTCTACCACTAAGGCCCACCCACAACCTGAACCTTTCAGTACAGTTACAGCACAGATGGAAAACTCCTCACGCACCAGGCTGCTGTTAAAAGGAGTGAACAGTAGAAATGCATGAAATGACCCTGGTCCCTGGATAGAAGGGACTTGGGGTACTCATGGACTTCCTGTTTGGACTTGGATTCCCCCCCACTTTAAAATATCTCATTATGCATATGCAAATATCTCCAAATCTAGAAACAACCGAATTCCTAAATACGTTCTGCCCCAAGCATTTCAGATAAAGGACACTTATGTACACCCAGGTCAGAAAGGAGGATGTCCTAGGGTGGTCAGAACAACTCAGCTAGAGTGGAACAGAGAGATGGGAGGGGGGCTAGGGAGATGGTGGTGGGTCAAGGCATCCACACAAGCATGAGACCTGGTCCTGCTCCCCGGCACCACATAAAAACCATTGCCAAGAAGATGGGGACAGTATCCCTGGAGCTTGCTGACCAGATGTATGGCTCATTGAGAGACCCTGTTTTAAAAACGAGATGGAGAGCTAGCCAGAGATAGCTCAGTGAGGTAGCTCTTGTCACCACCAGTACCACGAGATGTTCCAACCTCCACACATCTTCTGTGGCACACACAAGCGAAATATAATCAATTGGAAAAAAAAAGAGGCCAGGTGCGGTGGGGCATGGAGCACGCCTTTTGATCCCAGCACTGAGGAGGCTGAGGGATGTGGATCTCTGTGAGTTCTAGACCAGCCTGGTCTACATAGCGAGTCCCAGGACAGGCTGGACTCACCACCCACATACACACAAAACAACCAGATGGAAGCTGGGCACAAGGCTTGGTGACACACATTATTAAAATGTGGAATATGATAAAACACGGGATATGATAAACCAACCTGCAGGGGTTGGTTCTCCTCCACATTGTGGGTCCCAAGCACTAAATGAACTCAGGATGTCACACTTGGCAACAAGTGCCTTTACCCACTGGGCAATCTCACCGGCCTATTGTTTTTGGGTTTTATTATTATTTATTATTTTGGTATTTATTATTATTATTTTCCAGGCAGGGTTTCTCTGTGTAGCTATGGAGTCTGTCCTGGAATTCACTCTGTAGACCAGGCTGTTCTCAGAGATCCGCCTGCCTCTGCCCAGTGCTGGGATTAAAGGTGTGCACCACCACTGCCCAGCTTTCTTTTATTATTTTTAATTATGTGTGTGTATGAGTGCAGGTGCCCACAGAGGTCAGAGGTACTGTGTTGGCTGGAGTTGAAGTTATAGACAGTTGTGACTTGCCCAGTATGGGCACTGTGTGTGTTCAAGGGTGTGCGTGCACATGCCATGGCACAGATGTGGAGGTCAGAGGACAACTTGCAGGAGTTGGTTCTCTCCTTCCACCATGTGAGACCCAGGAACTAAACACGGGTTATGATCTGGCAGCAAGTGCCTCTACCCACTGGACCACCCCGTCAGCCCAAGTGGATTTTTCCCAGTGTTGAGTACAGAGCCTGGTCTTCTCTCACGCTAGGCAGGAGCACCCCTGCTCCTAGTTGGTGTCTAGTGTCTGGTTTGTGTTCACTGCAGCACAGTCCGAACTCAGTTCTTTGGCAGGAGCCTGCACTGGTAAACCTTCAGTGCTGGGCCAGCTGGCCACACTGTCCATGGCTGGAGCTTCTGTAGCCATGTGGTGTGCCCTCATCCCTCCAAGCAGAGACACCAGAGTCACTCACTCTGGGGAACAGTGGGACAGAGCTCCCTGTGGAAGCACAGATGCCACGGGAGCAGCACAATCAGCTGCACACAGCGATGGCTGGTTATATACTGTCCCCCCAAACAGCTGTCATCATCTGGAAGCCTAAAGCTTGCCAGTCATGGGGACCGCCATTTATGCAAATGACGGAGATCACCCCGCTTCTACCTCCCTGGTTCTGGAATAAAAATGTGCACTGCTAACTGGGTGGTGGTGGTGCACACCTTTAATACCAGCATTCAGGAGGCAGAGGCAGGTGGATCTCTGAGTTTGAAGCCAGCGTGCACCTTCTGCCTTTACTTCCTCTTTCTCATCATCATCTAGAAACTTTTCTCTAGAATGGGGATGACGCACTGTGGCTTCCTCAGGAAGCAGCAGACCGCTGAGGCCCCAGCCCCCACCTGCTCATTTTTGCTCTTCTCTGCCTGTTGCAATGTGTTCTCCTAGGCCATCATCAAAACAAAATAACAACAACAACAAAAAACCCAAGATGGGCACATGAGAGAGCATCTGTCATCCCAGCACTCAGGTGGCTGAGGCAGGAAGGTTGTTGCTAGGAGTTGAGGCCAACCTAGCCTATGTAGGTAGACCCTACTTTGAACAAAATAAAACAGAAAAGGGAATTAAAAGTAAGCAAGCAAACAAACAAAACAAAACAAATCCCAAAAGTCACCACACAAACGGGGTGTTTATAGGGTTGTCACACATCTGTAAAATCCCATTGTCTTTCCCTTTAGCTTTGAGGTCACCAGTACCATCTCAACATTTTTTTCTATCTAAAATTTGTTTGTGCATATAGAGGCCAGAGCAGGACGTCCGGTGTCTTGCTCTATGACTCTGTCTTATCCCCTTGAGACGGTCCTTCGCTGAACCTGGAGGTAGGCTGGCAGCCAGCGAGCCCCAGTGTCCTCCTGTGTAAACACAGTAGGGTTTTCACACTGAGCCATCAGCCCTCACACACACCTTTTTTAAAGTTAGGAAGGGCCTTGTAGCCCAGGCTGGCCTGACCTGGAACTCCAGATCGTCCCCAGTGTTGGGCCCACGGGGGTGTACCACCACACCAGGCTCCATCCCCAGTCTTCCACAAGTTGGATGCATTAGCCTACCTCTCGCTCTCATCTGCAGCCTTCTCTGCCTCCTCCAGCTTCTGCAGGGCTGTGGCCAGTCGCTCCTGAGCCCGGTCCAGCTCCTCCTCCACCAGCTGGATGCGGCGGTTGAGAGCAGCCACATCTCCTTCAGCCTGGGAAGTCAGAGGCACAGCCGGGTTAAGAAATGGCAAGCTGGCGAGTGGCAGCACCCACCACCTTCCCTCCGTGACCCTGACACCCAGCTACAGCCCACCCCAGGGGTCCAGGCTCTAGAGAATTCACTCTCATCTGAATTTAAAGTTGATTTTTAAAAATGATTATCTGTGAGACAGGGCCTCACAAATTGGTCAGGCTAGTCTCCAACTCAGGGATCCTCCTGCTTCAGTCTCTCAGGTGCTGCTGTGACACTATAGGCAAGTCTAAGCACCCAGTCTCCCTGAAAACTTCAGGGGATTCACTCTGTGACTGATAGCCAAGCAAGTCAACATAGGAGAGACCACCTGTGCAGCTATCACATGCTGACTAAGAATCTAACTGCAACGGGAAAAAAAAAACCAAGCCTTGGTGGCCCACTTGGAATGCAGAGGCAGGTGGATCTCTGTGAGTTCCAGGCCAGCCCAACATCTCAGCACTCTGAAGGCTGAGGCAGGAGGATAGCCAGATGGAGGCCAGTTCCAGCTACAGAACCCACTGTGTAATCTAGGTTAATGCTGGCCTATCCACAACCTACAACAGACTCAGTATTAGGGTAAGTTCCAGAAGGTTCTCAGGCTCAAGGTAGGAGTTACAAAAAGGCTTCTGGTCACCGGGTTCACAGGAGCCCGGCTAAGCATGTCCCAAGTCGCCTCCCATACACAGGCTCAGTCCAGTCCCACTAAGAGGCCGTGAAGCTGGATAGGATGAGAACGGAAGGGACACTGTGCTAAGGGCATGGGAGAGACCAAGTAGTACTACTGGCTTTTTGATGTTTTCTGTTGTTTGTGGTTGCTCTTTTCCTAGTGGGAGAGGGACCTGGGGCCTCGTGAACACTCAGGAAGTAGGCTGCCCTGGAGCTGCACTGTTAGCAGGCGTTTTGGGGGCCCTTTCACAGCAGGCAGAAAAGCAGGAGCTCTGGGGTCAAGTGGCAGGTTGTGTGTGTCACTGTCTATGTCTCTATCAAAGACTGAACACTTCTCAGGACTAAGGGCTATGACCAAAGGTGATGGCATGGCTCATCCCTAACACAGGGAAAGGCTTGGGGGGTGGGCTCTGACAACTCTGCTTTGTCATTATTTTCCTGAATTACATTCAGAGAGAGAGAGAGAGAGAGAGAGAGAGAGAGAGAGAGAGAGAGAGAGAGTAGAAGCAGGGACCTGCGTGGCAGTCAAGACAACAACTTTAGGAGTTAGTTCTCCCCTTCCACTGTGTCCTGGGATTCAAACTCAAGGCAGCCTAGCTGTTGGCAAGCACCTTAAACAACAGAGCCATTTTCCTGGCCCTGGTACTGTTTTATCTTCAAGTCTCACACATCTTATGGCTGGGGACAGAAGGCCCCATCAGTGCAGTGGTTTTGTTCAGTGACTTGGGGCTGGTAAGTCCCTTCTTACTTTATCCCTCAGAGGCTTGGAGGCCAGGCCAGTTACCTAGGGGTGGCCACCCTCAAGAAGGAGCATAAAAAGTTGGTCCGATGAGACTCAATTAGCAGAGCATGGTGACACATGCCTGTGATTCTAGCTCTAGGGGAATGAAGCCAAAGGATAAATTGTTATGGGCTAACCTGGACTATTTATTATATAGCAAGTTCCTTTTTCAAAATACCAGAGAGAGAGAGAGAGGTGGGGAGCTGGGGAGCTGACACAGTACGCAGAACTTCTTGTTGCACAGCGTAAAGACCTGACTTGAATCCCATCACACACAATGTGTGTCCGGGTGCATGCGGTTCAGCTGAAGGAGACACAGAAGTTAGGCTATTGGCTCCCTTTCAGGGGTAACCACCACATGGGGACAGCTATAAAAACAAATGGGAGTCTGGGTCCTCCCTGCCCCTGTTCACACAGTGGGGAAAGTAACGGAATGGGCCAGGCTGCCTGTCAACACACAGACATAGACACAAGCTTGCGACTGCACCTCCCAACATGTGTGCCTGTGTGTCTCAGGTCTCTCCTACCATGTGGGTCAGCCTTGGTGGCAACTACCTGTACCCAGCTGAACCATCTCAATGCCTATCAGAATCCAACAACTAGGGCACGATTTGTTCCTGCCCACTTGAGTTTCTAGTATATTTAGCAAAAGTATGCAGCTAGGACCACTAGCTGATTTGTTAACTTCTGTTGTTTCCCAAAGAACCTCGGACCCATCTGCAGTCACTAGCGTTTTCTAAGTCCTGGTCTCTTGTAGTCCAGGCTGGCCTTGAACTTCTGATTTCCTTGCCTCAACCTCAAGTGCTGGGAGCACCTCATCCAGTTCACCCTGTCCTGGAGATGGGACCCGGGCTTTGTGCATGTTAAGCAAGCACTGTAGCCCCCGCCTATAGCACAGTCTGCAGAGGTGCAAGGCCACACCCGGGGTAGTAATCAACTTTCACAGCCATACTGAGTTTCTTGAGACATGAGTTGTTTCAAAGAAAAGAGGAAGATTTAGATTGATGAGGCACATTCCGAATCTTGGCACATTTTCAACTGCTTAAAAATCGAAAGAGCTTTCGTTCATAAACATCCATTAACGGCAGCGCATGCGGTTACACGACACACAGGGACACACAGACACGCAGACACACACACACTCTCCCTCACCCACCCACCCCCTTCCAGCTTCCAGGCTAGTCATTCTGAGTTCCGCCCCTTCCTGCAATCAAAGCTTTCCATGGGCTACAAAGGGTTTCCCTTATAAGGTAAAAGAGGCTCGCTAGATACTTGTGGCCCAGGAACAGGAAGACGTCGGTTAATCACACAAAAATCTAAATGAAACCAGCTGTTGGGAGACAGGCCCAGAAGTCTGCCACATGCTCCCCCCACCCCATTTCTGGTCTGGGTGCTTCTGGCCTGTAATCAACTTGAGACGTCTCCCCACAAGGAAGAGAAGCACATTCTGTCACACAAACTTTTAAAGAACCCCAAGTTTTCCAAAAAGCATCCACCGCACCCCACCCCCGAGCCGCCAAATTCCTGGCTTGGCTGGAGACTCGGGGCCATTTTGGAGCTGTCTAGGGTGGGACTGGAGTGTGAAAGGCCAGAGCAGCTACTGTGTGGAGCTCTCACCCGGTTCTGAGGCTTCCTCCAGCCAAAGCGGCCCTTGAGGGATTCAAGGTTGCCATTCAGGCCAGGCTGTCTCTCAGACTGCCTCGGGAGGAATCCAGGCGGTGCCTGCGCTTCCAACTCCAACTGGCCTGGCAGTTTCTAGGGTCCCAGCCCCGAGTCCCTACACTCAGGCTTTCAGGGTCCCTAGACGTCCCCTCAACATCCCTCCCTTGTCTGAGAGGCTCTTTAGCCAGCAAAAGTGGCTCTAGTACCCAGGTTGGGGACTCTCGGAGTCCCGGAACTGTCCCGAATTCACCTCCCTGGTTTTGTCTGGCCACCCATCTCCACCAGACTTTTGGGAGAGAAACGCGAATCGAATTGTGGGTGCCAGAGCTCGGTTAGAACCCAGATCCGCCTCCGGCCCCGGGCTTGACCCAGGAATGAAGAGGAGGCTGCTTTCTCTTTCGGAGGTATTCATGCACCCGGTCCCCGGACTCCCTGCGAAGCGCACACAGTGGGCGCTCCGACCCCGGAGGGCCCCTAGTGGATATTCCGAGGGGCTTGGGGAGACAAGGTGAAAGGGTGCTGCAGGCCTGCGCCCAGATACTCCTGCACTCCACCCCACCCCACCCTCGGCGGACACGTAGCCACCGCACCCCAGGGACGCGCCGGGAAAAGTTCGGGCGCGAAGGCGCGAGAGCGAGCTCCGCCCCCGCCCCCACCGCGGTCCGGCCGCAGACAATGGGAGCGCGGCGTCCTCCTGGCCGCCCCGGAGAGCCCCACGCGGGACTGCTCCGCGCCCCAAACTCCCCGTTTCCCGCCCGGTCAGCGTACGGCGCCCGCTCTTGGTCCTGGGGTGCGGATGACCCAGGCAGAGGACGGAGGGAGGGAGAGCTGGAAGCGCGCGGAGCCGGGAAGAAAGGAGGGCACGCGGAAACGCTGCGCAGCCCGGGAGTGCGCGGGGCTGCAGCGCGGGACGAAGGCTGGGGTCGCGCGGGGGTCGGGGACGGCGCTGCCCGGGTCGCTCACTTTCTCGCGCCGCTCGCGCTCGCCGTCCAGCTCGCGCTGCAGGCCCTGCGCGCGGTCCTCCGCGTCGTCCGCCTGCTGCTGCAGGGCCTGGATCTTGCGCTTCACCGCCTCCAGCGAGTTGAGGCCGGCCATGGCGCGCTCGCTTCGCTGGGCTCCGGCGACAGCTGGGCGGCCGCGCCCGGGCCCGTGAGCCTTGGCCACGCCGGGGCCGCCCCCGCCTCTCCCCGCCCCCCGGCCGCTGCCGTCGGGCCGATGAGGTCACCCCGGCAGGCCCGCGACGTCAGCACCGGGGGGGGGGGGAGGGCTGACGTCGGCACCGCTGGCCACCGCTGCCCTGAGGGCTCCTGGTCCTCCCGCGCGGCCCGCCCCGCCTTGCCCGAGCGGGCGCCCGCAGCCGCGCTTACATCGGAGGCTTTCTTCTCCGCCAGCTCTAGCTTCTCCTGCGCGTCCTTCAGGTCCTCCGAGTGCTTGTCCAGTTCGTCCTCCGTGCCCTTCAGTTTCCTCTGGAGGTGCGTCAGCTCCTCTTCCACCTGGGGACACAGAGGAGAACCAGTCAGCCTAAGGATTTGGGTCCCAGCTCTCTGGGCCTTAGTTTCCTTATCCGTAAAGTATGGACGTAGTTGCGCACGCTTGTCGCCCAGTGAGTGTTTGGGAGGCTGAGGCAGAGGGATCGGGAGTTTGAGGCCCTGCCAAGAAACATAAAGCCTTTATGAGCTCGTGAGATGGCTCAGCGGGTAAAGGCGCTTGCCACCAAGTCTGACACCACCCGGAGGCCATCCACAGAACCCACTCCCACAAGCTGCCCTCTGACCTCACACCCACATTAATGTAGAAAGTAAAAAGTACATGTCGACAGGTCTCTTACAGAGAACACAGGATTTATTCCCAGCTCCTGTTCCAGGGGATCCAACACCCTCCCCTGGCTTCCATGACACCACTGCACAGGCATGCATGTAGGTAAAACACCCGCACACATAAAATAAAAATAAATCATACACACATTTCAGTAATTGTGCACTACTGACTTCTTGGACTCATAGCATCCCCACTCTTGAGGAAGTCCGAGCCTCCCTTTGCTTGTAAACACTACAAATTCCATCCTGCATTTCCATTTTCGGACTACAGCTTCCAGGTGATCTCTGTTTAAACAAAGTGGAGCCTCTGGGGCTCCCGCCGAGTTTGCTGTGCAGGCCCATCTCCCTGACGAGAACCTTCAATGGCTCCCCATTGCCCTGAACCTGTTACCGTGCCTTACCCGGCTCTGCTGGAGGAGACTCGCCCTTCAGAGACCAATTCCCTTGCAAACTCAAGTTCTCTCTCCTCCAATTTTTGCACATTTGTCGTGAATCTGCTTTAATTAACACGTCCCTTAACCTTCTCCAGACTCTAGTCTTGTTTGTCATGAGGGTCTGTCCCCCACTTCCCGTTTGAGGCGTTCCATCCATCTCTCTCACAGTCACCCAGCTCTTCACAGTCGGCTCAGGAAGCCACCCAGCCTCCGTCACACCTCCTAGCTGCCAGGGCCACTCCTGTGTCTACTCTAGTGGATCTCCTGGTGAAGCCTCTGCTGCACCCCTAATGCTATACGTGGCTCCCAGCAGGCAGCCCTAACCGGAGCATCCTGTTTTGACTCCCTCAGCGGGAAGCACAAAGGGAGGCTGCCTCCTCTAGGTTACCCAGTGCAGGACTGGGACCCAGTTCTCAAGATAAACTTGTTGGGCACTGAATGGTCCCACCAAGACCGATTGCTGTGGACAGTAAGTAAGTGTTAACTAAAATGATAACCAGCTGAACACATGTTGTGCAAGTGTGTGTGCACACGCACGTGCACAAAGCAGGCAAGAGAACATTAAATGCCGTGCACTTCTTTTTTTCTTTTTGTCTTTTCTTTGTTTTTCAAGACAGGATTTCACTGTGTAACCCTGGTTGTACTGGGACTCACTCTATAGACCAGGCTGTCCTTGAACCATCTGCCTCTGCCCCCAAGAACTGGCATTAAAGGCTGGCTGCTGTCCACTTTCTTTCTTTTTTGAGGCAGGGTCTCGGTGTGTGGGTCAGGCTGGCCCTGAGCTCTCAGAGATCTGTTGCCTCTGCCTCCCTCCAGCGGGGTTAAGACTTTGTTCTCTTCTTTCCCTCTGGAAGGGAGTGCATTGTAGGAGGGGCCACCTGGGGGGTCCCGAGGCACTCCTCAGTGGGTAGGAATCAAAGCCCACCCTCCTAGTCCCAGGTGACGCACAGCAGAGCACAGGCTCAGCTGGCTTGTGTGACATCTGCCCCTAGGATGGATGTGTCTCTAGCACTTGAGGCTAGAGCCCAGGCCCTGACCCCGAGGCAGAGAGCCTGGAGTCTGGCTTCCACACCTAGATATGTGACTTCTGGCCCCTTTTCTGGCCTTGGTTTCCCCATCTGCAGAATGGAAACCTTGGTCTGGTGAACTCTGAACACTCCGACAGGAAGCTGACTAAGAGTGAGTCATTTTCCTTAAAGACAACTCCCAGAGCAGGGCCAGCCCTCATCCACCCCCATCGTCCTTCTGGACATGTGGAGTATTGATTGAGCATCTACTGTATACCACGCATGGGTATTCTCTCAGTGTGAAACAGATAGGACCCCTCTGGACTCAGAGCCTGTAAAGAGAGTTTGAGGGGTTTTTGTATGCTTTTAAAAAAGAGGTGTGTGTGTGGGGGTGTGTGTGTGTGAGTGTGTGTGTCTATGTGAACATGTGAGTGCAGGTACCTGCAGAGGCACTGTATCCTCTGGAGCTGGAGTTACAGGCAGTTGGGAGTTGTTTGACCCAGGAGCTGGCAACTGAATTCAGGCCTCTGAGAGCAGTCAGTGCTGTTAGCCGCAGCCCCGTTGCTCCAGTGCCCGTTTGTTTTTTGAGGCAGGATATCCTTCAGCTCTCTGTGCAGCCGGGGATGAGGCTGAGTTCATGACCCTTCTGCCTCCACCTCCAGAGTGCTGAGGTGATAGGCATGCGTCCCCTCACCTGACTGGGCCCTTACCGAGTTCCTGATGTTTTGGGAGACAGCATTTGAACGAGAACTGAGACAGACATACAGGCTCACTGAAGCCCCATGTTACAGAGTGGCAAACTGAGTCCCCGAAAGGGGACTGGACCCCAGGGTCACATGGGTAGAACTTGGATGTCGGCTCTGGTTTGAATGTGAAGCTCTGCTGTCCACACCTTTAGCCCACTTATCCCTAGTGTCCCCAGCCTTCTCCCTCTGGCATCTGGAGTCTGCCATCCCAGGTTTGCAGCTGAAGTCACCATGGGCCCCAGCATCAGAACACAGCAGGGCATGCATATGGTTCATGTGTGTAGGTGGAAGACAGAGGTTAACATCAGGTATCTACTTCTGTCGCTCACAGGAACTGGAGTCCACTAATGTGGTTAGCGTGGCAGGGCAGGGAGCCCCCGATCCCCAGTGCTGGAGTTACAGGCAGGCTCTGTCTCAGGTCCTCATGCTTGTGTGGTGGGCACTTTCCCCCCTGCCGTCCCCAGACCCTCAGGAGTGTGTTGCCTGGGTTGGTGACACACCCCAAAGCCTCCAGTGGGAGGCGGTGGTCTGAAGAATGAACAACTCCAACAGGAACTCGGTTGTTTTACTTCTGTCTAAATTTCATGCACAAAGCGTGTGGGTGTGCAGCCTTCCCTGGCCAACTACTATGCTTTGGGCCTCAGTTTCCCTCCCAGTAAAGTGGTCATAGGATACAAAGTTTAGTGAGGTAGAGGCAGGATGCGGGGTCAAAGGGCAGCAGTCCCACGGATGTTGCTGCCCTGAGTTGGGAGTGGGCAGGAAACAGCCAGGCCAGTTGTCCATTCTATTCTACCCTGGACAGGCACAGCCAGGAACCGGATCTGTCTGGAGGTCCCCGGTGGGCACAGGGGCAGGGGTTGGTTCCGATGGATCCTGATTGGCTCTCTCTTTCCTCACACAGTGTTAGGCGCTCTAGGGAAGGGACATCTACATTAGTATCCATACCCACCCTGCCGCCTCCATCACCAGGCAGAGTGACACAGCCTTTTGCCTCAGCATCCCGAGATTTCACTAAGGGCTCAGAGATGGTGGCCTGCAGCCAAGTACAGTGGTGGACACCTGTCATCCTAGCACTTGGGAGGTTCAGACGGGAGGATCGCTGTTGTAGGCCAGCCTGTGCTATGTGGTTGGATCATGTGTCAGAAAACCAGATGACACAGTGACTAAAGGGGCTCAGGCACTGGGAGCCCTGAGTTCAGATCTGGGACCCAGCAGGGGGAAGGAGAGGGCTGACCCATAAAACTGTCCTCAGATCTTCACATGTGCCCTTCTCCAACACAATGCAAATAAAATGAGAGAGACCTGAGTTTGAACCCAGATCACTCCTAAGCAGGTTGCTTGAGAAAAAGACTTGGAAAATGATGATGATGAAGAAGAAGGAGGAGGAGGAAGGAAAAGAAGAAGAGGAAGAAGTAGTCCAGGACTGGGGAAATGGCTCAGTGGGCAAGAACACTTGCAGCACAGACATGACAATCTGAGTTCAAATCCCCAGCACCCATATAAAAACCTCAATATGGCTGCACATGTGTTGTGAGCCCAGCACTATGTGGGGTAACAGGAGGATCATCCACTCTTACTGGCCACCAAGCTAGCCCTAGGGCCAGTGAGAGACCCTGCCTCAAGGGGTGCTAGAGCAGGACACCAGGCCTCTTCCTCTGCCGTCTGGGATACAGACGTGTGTACAACACACACACACACACACACACACACACACACACACACACACACACACAAAGAAAAGAAAAATCCAGCGAGAAGCAGGACAAACAGCCACTATTTTGGTCACATAGCTGGCTGGGGACTGTGAGAATCTTCTCTTTTGAGCACTAGGTTCCCTTGGGAGATTCGCTAGATCAACCAGTCACAATTTAATGAGAAGTGGAGCTGCAGACTTACTTTTCTATTTCCCAAGCCAAACCCTTCATGGCGAGGACTTGAGGGTTGGGCGAAACAGTGTTCACACACCACACAGATACAGGCAGGCGGTCTAGGACAGGGCCACTATGGTTGTCAGGGAGGGCTCCAGGGAAGGAGGAGGGGTGAAGCCAGCCTACACTTATGTGTCACACACACAGGCTTCCAGGCAATTCTGGGACAGCGGGGGATGGGCTACAGGGGAAGTCAGGCGGGGCAGGATATAACCCCACATTTATTGAGTGCTTACTCCGAGCTTGGCACTGGACCAAGAGTTTCACCTGCACCGTCACCCATGAGCCTCCATGTGAGCTGGGGAGGTGGCTCTGTGATTTCCCCACCTTACAGGGAGGCCACAAAGGCACAGATAACTGTGCTTGTCCCTGGGCACACAGCAATGAAGGCTTCTGTCTAGACTAACCCCTGGTCTGGGCAGGGCTTCGAGTTTGATGCCACTATCCTGGGGGATCCCTGGGTTCATCTGAGGCTGCAGATGCTTCTGTGGGCTCTCAGGTGACCCTGTGGTGGGTATACCCTGAGGACAGAGTGGGGCACTGCCAGGGTGGGGGCCAGAGTTGCCTTCCTTCCTCCCACTGTGGCTCTGGACACAGCATTGGAACAAATGAATTTGCAGTGGCTGCCTGTGAGTGCTGAGCCTGGCCAGTGTTTGCTGCCCCCCTCCCATCAGCTCCTCAGGGAATCCCCCAAGGCCTCCTGGGCATTTGTGCCCCAAACTTCCTGGCAGCTCCAAAGCTGTCTGGGTGGAAGTGATCTCTGGCCTTGTCACAGGAGCCCGGTATACAGGGTACTCAGTGCTCCTCTCCCTGGAACCCAGACTTGTGGCCACACTGTAGCGGGTCACAGGTCACCTCTCTCCACACACAGCCACTCTCTCCAGGATGCTGTCACAACTGGGCAATGGCCATGCTGATAAGACCTCATGGACACAAGTCCAGACACTACAGCCCCAGCAAGATATGATCATCCTGTGGCTGTGACAGAAGCACACAGACAGACAGACAGACAGACAGACCGTCTTATCTTCCTCACCCCTCGACCCTGTAGTGAGGAAACACGACGTTCGCACACCACACCAAAGTGCGCACACACACTGGAGGTGACGCACAGGGAGAGGAGCCTCCACACACAGCCGCTCTGACTCACACCCTGACCGCCAGGCCCGCTCCTTTCTCGCTTTCTCAGACTCCATACCCAGGGCTCTGGAGACCACAGCCTAAGCGCTGCTCCTGTGCTGAATGAGTGCTCGACCTGGGCCGCTGTCCACAGCCTCCTAGGAAGGACGGGGCTCCCCCTCAGCTTTTCTTTGTTAGAAAACTACGCCTCCTAGCGTCATGGCGCAAGTGCGGAGGTCAAAGGGCAGCTGACTGCAGGTGCTTCTCTCCTCCCACTCTGTGGATCCCAGGGACTGAACGCAGGTAATCGTCTTGGAGGCAGATCCCTTTACCACTGAGCCATCTTCCCAACTGGCACCTTGCCTTTCCCTCCCCAGTATTAACCCCCACTCTCCCGCCAGTGCCAAGGCCCCAGAGTTCCTGGGATGCTCACTCTCAGGCCCAGCCTGAGACAGGAAGGAATCAGCACAGAGAAGTTACTGGGAAGCCCGGAAGCAGCCCAGCCCGGCACAGGGCTCTTACTTGCTTGCACTTGTCCTCAGCTATTTTCCTGTCTGCCTCGGCCTGTTCAGCCCGGTCGATGGCATTCTCCTTGTCCAGCTTTAGCATCTGCATTTTCTTCTTGATGGCTTCCATGGCTTCTACGTGGCGTGGGCACAGGGCTGAGTGAGCAGCCGAGGGTGGAGGATCAGATCTTATAGCCTTTGCGTGCGTGCCCGCCCTCCTGCGGGCGAGTCTTGGAGGAGGCCCAAGTCTACTGCCGGGCTAGCCGCCACTCGCTCACTCTCAAGGACTCGGCCAGCTCACCTGCCCGAAGACCTCACCTTATTTGGATCTAGGCTTTACTTAAAAAAAAAAAAAAAAAAAAAGGTCAGATCTGGTTCCATTTATAACGTGGTGATGCAGGTATGGGGCCCACTGAGACAGCGGGCAATAGGCAGGTCTCTGGAGATTCTTGTGGGTAGACCTGGCGCAGGGTTGCACCTGGCAGCCTCAGTTTCCCTGGCTCCAGGGAAGAATCAAAGCTGAGTAGGCTCAGTCTTTGCCTCTGCATCCCCAATCCTGGGAGTGCTGCCTGTGGGTCTTAGGGCCAGTTGTCTCTATTAGGTCCCCGGCCTGCACCTGGCACGGTCTCTACTCTCATTTCCCCACACTGTCTCTCCTCTGATGCTTTTCCATTTTCCTTTCTGTCTCTCCTGTCACCGTGGTTTTTCTCGCATGTAGCTCACCAAAGTGAGAAGTCTGGTCCATCAGCTGCCATGGGTTATCTCCTACAAACTCTGTCTTCCTTGTTCAGAATCTGCGGTGGCTCCCGAGTACCTACAGAAACAGCAAATGGCCTTAGACCCCCCCCCATTTCCCACCCCTGCCAGTTCCCCTAAAAAGCCAGACCCTGGACTCCCGGCCCAGCAGCAAAATCTTCTTGGTCCAGACCTAGGCCTAGCCCAGACCTTCCCTTAAGTCCTTTCTCTACCCCTTCCCTAATTTGTGTTCTCGCCACACAGACTCAGTTTCCTTTTGTGACAAAAGCAGACTGGGTTAAATATATCTTCAGAGTGTCAAGGAAAAAACTTCAGGGGCAGGTCACCAAGGCTCCCAAAGGAAACTGCTGGCACATCATACCTGTCACAGGCCTAACAGGGAGACACTTTCACTTTGAAACAGGATCGCCCAATGTAGCGCAGGCTAGCTTGGAACTCATGAGTCTCTCCTCTCGGTCTAGCAGAGCACTGGAGTCGCACGCCTTACCACAGCCCTGGCTATACACTACATACTCTTCACCAGAGTCTGGTGGAGCACTGAGGTCGTAGGCCTTACTACAGCCCTGGCTACATACTACATACACTTCACCAGAGTTTTTGCAGCTGTGTGTGAACTCAGAGCCTTACCCCACGCTCAGCAAATGTTTCTCGGACCACTCATGACTTCACTGGGGGATTCTAGCCAGGGGTTCTACTTATGGGCCACATGGCAGCCTACCCCTCCCCAGTGCACAGACAGGAACCTGAGGTCCAAGGGAGCTAGCTCCCTCCTGGCCACCCAGATTCTCAGTGACTCAGCTGACTCTGGTGCTGGGCTGACTTGAGGTCTTTAGCCCCCGCCCACTCCATGTGGCTGAATCAACCACCTAAAACTGAATCATCCAAGGTCACCTAGCTCGGTCCCTACTGCCCCTGGCGCCTGCCCACCGCAGGTGCTGTGGCTAATTCCAGGTCTGACAGCAGCGGCTCAGGAAGAGGATCCATTCCGCAGAACCCGTTTTCCTGGGTATGGCCTCATAGAGCAGGCCCTGGTTGTCTGGACCTGTCCCTTGCTCAGGGAGCTCCAGGGTGGAACCTGATGCCAGAAGTGGACTAGGGGGTTGAGCCCCTGTTCTCAGTCATATCCTCTCTGTCCTCTGCCCTGTAGCCTTAGGGATAAACATGTAGCCTTTCTGTGTCTCTGCCCCAGGGACATTTGGGAAGTCCTGGCTAAGGGTGGAGGGACATTTGGAGTTCCTGGTCCCCGAGGGGAGGTCTGGGATGACTGTCCAGTCTGTGTGCACCCAATGAAGGGCCAGTTAGAAGATATCATTTATAGCTCAAAAAGAGTGTAGTCCCCTTTACTCCACTTGAGGATAGGCTTCAGACATGAGACTCGAAGTCATTCATGGAACAGAATTATGTATGATCCAGGCTACTGTGCTGGGTCGGCCTTCTCTCTCTCTCTCTCTCTCTCTCTCTCTCTCTCTCTCTCTCTCTCTCTCTCTCTCGTGTGTGTGTGTGTGTGTGTGTGTGTGTGTGAAAAGTCAACTTGTGGATTCAAAGGTCAGCTTGTGGGATTCTGTTTCCATTCTCTCCTTCCACCATGCAGGTCTGGAGGATCCAATTCAGGTTGTCAGGCTTGGTGGCTAGCTCCTTTACCCACTGAGCCACCTCTCCTGCCGTGTGAGGGTTTGGGTGACATGGTAGACACAGTGACTCAGTCTTGTGGGGTGAGGCTGACCATTTTAACAGTGCAAACAACTGTCTTAGTTTGGGTGTTGCAGAAGCAATCTTGACACAAGATATCAAGGGGTGGATAGTTTATATGGGAGGTGATCCAAAGACATAGGAACAGTGAGGCCAGGAGACCCCAACCTTCAAATAAACCGGTTACTACCAGGTTCAATGGGGTTGCAGTACCACAGCCAGACTCTTGGGGCACCAGAGAGCACATGACTTTTCCACCAATCCCTGTTCCTTGTGATCTGTGCCTGGAGAGTGCTGATTGGCCAGCGTTTCTGTGACCAATTTTTTTTCTTTTTGTTTTTGAGACCCCCCCCCCATCTCACTATGCAGTCCAAGTGGACCTGGAACTCACTATGTAGACCAGACTGACCTGAACTCACAGGAATTCACCTGCCTCTACCTTAAATGCTGAGATTAAAGGCCTGTGCCACCATGTGTGGCCTGTGTTTTAGTTTTCATGGGACAGGGTATTGCTATGCAGCCCAGGCTATCCTCCATACATTCTTCCTGCCTCACTCCTGAGTGCTGGGATGATAACACAGGTGTGAACCATCAAGTCAGTTGGTCCCCTGGGTCTCTCTACATGCCACTTTTGAGGTAGGGAAAAGACTCTCTTACGTCATTTGACCCCATAGTCACCCACCTTGTTCCACCCAGTACATATTCATGAAAGGCAGAAGCTAATTGTATCAGCCTTCTCCCGGTGTCATCAAGAGCTACTGCCCCATCTCCTTCGCTGCTGCCAGGGAGAAACCAGCCCAGCACTGCACTTTCTCACTAACGCTGCTGGCCACCCTCTTCATCTGCCCTGGCCTCTGGCTTTGCTTTGTACCTAGGGCTATCATCTGATGGTCTCTACCTGACTTTCACATCTGAAAATTGCTCACCCAGGGCCAGTCAGCAGGTCGGGATTTGAACAGGAGTGTCTGATTTAGAAACCGTGATGCTCCCATTTATTAAGAAGGACCTGAGGGACTGGCACGCTGGACCTGTGGTAGAGCACAGGACTGGCATGTGAACCCCAGGTTCTGTCCCTGGTGTCAGCCCTGGGATTTCATTTCCAGCACTGCTGAGAGGACCAACATAGGTTGTGTGGGTGTGGTTTGATATCCTTGCGATGCTGAGCAGCACTGTGTGGTTTAGGGAGCTACAAAACAGGCAGGGCCACAGGCTTGGCAGCATGGTGGGGTAATTAATAATAATTACAGTTAACATTGATTGGCCCCATTGTGCCTGGGGCTCTCTGCCAAGTGCCTTCAATTGAATTGCATGCAGTTTTACAATTCTCCCAAGAGACAGACACTGTGTTTTACTTTTAAAAATATAAAAATATGTACGTATTAGTATTTTATGTGTTTCTATGTGTAGTTTGTGCATCATATGCATGCAGTGCCCTTGGAGGCCAGAAGAGGGCATCAGATCTCCTAGAACCAGAGTTACAGGTGTCTGTGAGCCACCCAGTGTAGGTGTTGGCACTGAACCCAGGTTCTTTGTAGGAGCAGCCAATGCTTTTCACAGATAGTAGCTTACTCAAGTGTCAAAGCTGGGATTTGAACATGGGGTCTTGACTCCAGAGTCCACACACAGAGTCACTAGCCAATGCCACGGACAGCCTCTTCTGGTCCAGGGCCAGTTAAGATTATTCACAGTGGTCAGTCAAGGGGTGTCATTGCTGCTATCAGGGAACAGTTCTATTCATGACTCTAATATCTGGCCCCAGGGGTGTGGCAGCCTGGGTTCCAGCTACCTCCAAGGTTGTTTGCCTATGGAGTATAGCTTCCCCTGTGGAGCAGTGTGTTTGCCTATGGGGCATAGCCTCCCCTTGTGAAGCAGAAGGCAGGTTTGTTTGGTTGCTGTAGAGATAATAATATTCCTCTTGGACCTGAGGGTGGGGCAGAAATGTTTGCTTCCAACATAAAAGTTGGAATTTACTCTTTTAAAAAATAGTTTTTATTTTTTTCTTTGAAAATTTTTCATCCAACATATCTGATCATTGTTTCCCCCTCTCAGTTCCTCCCAGAGCCTTTCCACCCACCCAACTCCATTCCTTCTTTCTCTCTTTCTTTAGAAAACAACAACAAAAACAAATAGGCAAACAAGAAAGCAAACAAACCAGAATTAAAAAACAAAATGAAGAAAAAGCACAAGAAACACACATATACAGTCCCATGAAAACACAAAATTGGAAACCATAATTTACAAACAAAGACTAGCAAAACAAAACAAAAATGATCAAACAAAGCAATATGAGTAAAAATTCTGAAAAAATATCATTGAGTTGTTTTCATGTTGGCCATCTAGTGCTGGGCACAGGGCCTCCCTTAAGTGGGTGTGTGTACCCAGCAAAACCCCCCTGGGGAAAACTAAGTGTTCCTTTGCAAGCAGTTGTCAACTGGAGGTAGTTTCTGGGCTAGAAATGGGGTTCATGTTCACTCCCCCTTCAGCACTGGAACCCCATCTGGCTTAGACCTATCCAGGGCCTGTGCAGGCTGGCATAGTCTCTGTGAGTTCATATCTGCATCGGTCCTGCTGTGTCTAAAAGGCCCATTTCCTTGTGTCCCCCATCCTGTTTGCCTCCTCTTCTGCAGAGCTCTCTGAAGCCTGAGGAGAGAGGTTTGATGAAGACTTTGCATTTAGGGCTGAGTTGCCCCAAGGCCTCTCACTCTCCACACATTGTACAGTTGTGGGTCTCTGTTAGTTCCCACCCACTCAAGAGGAAGGTTTTCTGATGATGGCTAAGCAAGACACTGATCTATGGCTATAGTAGAATGTCATTAAAAGACATTTTATTGCTGTGTTTCTTTAGTGAACCAACAGCATTTGGTTTTCCCCTAGCCTCATGACCTATCTAGTCTTAGGTGTTTGGCCATAGGAGCAGTGTCAGGAACAGATTACATCTCATGTGATGGACCCTAAATCCATCAGGGAGTGCTTGGTTACTTCCACAACTTTTGTGCCACTATTGCCCAAGCATTTCATGTGAGCAGGTCACCATAGTAAATCTCGTTTTGTAGCTGGGTTAATTACCTTTCTCCAATTTCTTTAAGAGAATTGTTTTACATTTATTTGTGTGTGTGTGTGTGTGTGTGTGTGTGTGTGTGTGTGTGTGTGTGTAGGAAGACAATTTGGAGGAGATAGTTCTCTCCTTCTATTATGTGGCTCTGAGGGATCAAACTCAGGTCATCAGGCATGGCAAACAAGTGCCTTTACCTGCTGAACCATCTTGGTGGCCCCTTTTGACAACTTTATGTGTATACAATATAGCTCAGTCCTATGAATTCCCTTCTACTACTCCCTTGCCACCTTTTCAACATGTCTCCGGCCTACTCCCTGCATTCTCTCTCTCTATGTATGTATGCATGTGTGTATGTATGTATGCATGTGTGTATGTATGTATGCATGTGTGTATGTATGTATGTCTATAACCCATAGTGCAATTAACACTGCCTGTTGAAATGCCGATCCATCTTCTTGGCTTGATCCTGCGTAGTTCCCGCAGCTGTAGTCAGTTCGTGAATGCAATGGCCTAGTTGTGTCCAAAATACAGCCTTTCACAGCACTTCTCCCCGTCCTCTCCGTCCTCCCCATCCTCCCCATCCTTCCCTTCCTCTCCGTCCTGCCCATCCTTCCTGTCCTCCCTGTCTCTTCCATCCTCCCCATCCTCCCTGTCCTTCCTATACTTCCCGTCCTCTCTGTCCTCTCTGTCCCCCCGTCCTCCCCGTCCTCCCCATCCTCCCCACCCTCCCCATC
>PVIU01008949.1:0-79568 GCA_004026605.1 Ondatra zibethicus | reverse complement strand
GCATGCAAAATTCAAGATGTCATTGTTTTTTACCGCTGAGTAGTATTCTAATGTGTATATATTCCACACTTTCTTGATCCATTCTTCCATTGAGGGGCACCTAGGTTGTTTCCAGGTTCTGGCTATTACAAATAATGCTGCTATGAACATAGTTGAACAAATGCTTTTGTAGTATGATTGGGCTTCTCTTAGGTATATTTCTAAGAGTGGTATTGCTGGATCCTGAGGTAGGTTGATTCCCAATTTCCTGAGAAACCGCCACACTGATTTCAAAAGAGGTTGCACAAGTTTGCATTCCCACCAGCAATGAATGAAAGTTCTCCTTAATCCACATCCTCTCCAGCATAGACTATCCTTGGTGTTTTTTATTTTAGCCATTCTAACAGGTATAAGATGGTATCTCAACATTGTTTTGATTTGCATTTGCCTGATGGCTAAGGAAGTTGAACATGACCTTAAGTATCTTTTGGCCATTCGAACTTCTTCTGTTGAGAATTCTCTGTTCAGATCATTACCCCATTTTTTAATTGGGGTATTTAGAATTTTATGTCTAGTTTCTTGCATTCTTTGTATATTTTGGAGATCAGACCTTTTCTGATGTGGGGTTAGTTAAGATCATCTCCCATTCAGTAGGATGCCTTTTTGTCTTAATGACTGTGTCTTTTGCTTTACAGAAGCTTCTCAGTTTCAGGAGGTCCCATATGTTCATTGTTGCTCTTATTGTCTGTGACACTGGGGTTTTACACAGGAAGTGGTCTCCTGTGCCCATGTATTGCAGGCTACTTCCCACTTTATCTTCTATCAGGTTCAGTGTGGTCGGACTTATATTGAGGTCTTTAATCCATTTAGACTTGAGGTTTGTGCGTGGTGATAGATAAGGGTCTAATTTCATTCTCCTACATGTTGACATCCAGTTATACCAGCACCATTTGTTAAAAATGCTTTCATTGTTCCATTGTATAATTTTAGCTTCTTGGTCAGATATGAGGTGTTGATAGGTTTGTGGATTAATATCCGGGTCTTCGGTTCGCTTCCATTGGTTAACGTCTCTGTTTTTATGCCAATACTAAGCTGTTTTCATTACTGTAGCTCTGAAATAGAGTTTGAAGTTAGGGATGGTAATGCCTCTGGAAGTTCCTTTATTGTATAGGATTGTTTTGGCTATCCTGGGCTTTTTGTTTTTCCATATAAAGTTAGTAATTGTTCTCTCAAGGTCTGTGAAGAATTTTGTTGGGATTTTGATGGGGATTGCATTGAATCTATAGATTGCCTTTGGTAGAATTGCCATTTTTACTATATTGATCCTACCAATCCAGGAGCATGGGAGATACTTCCATTTTCTGGTATCCTCTTTGATTTCTTTCTTCAAGATCTTAAAGTTCTTATCAAATAGATCTTTCACTTCCTTGGTTAGTGTTACCCCAAGATATTTTATTCTATTTGTGGCTTTCGTGAAAGGTGATGTTTCTCTGATTACCCTCTCTGTTTCTTTATCCTTTGTGTATAGGAGGGCTATTGATTTTTTTTGAGTTGATTTTATATCCTGCCAGTTCACTGAAATGCTTCACTGAAAGTATTTATCAGCTGTAGTAGTTCTTTGGTAGAGTTTTTGGGGTCACTTATGTACACTGTCATATCATCTGCAAATAACGATAGTTTGACTCCTTCCTTTCCAATTCGAATCCCCATGATCTCCTTATTTTGTCTTATAGCTATTGCTAAGACTTCAAGCACTATATTAAAGAGGTATGGCGACAGTGGACAGCCTTGTCTTGTTCCTGATTTTAGTGGAATCACTTTGAGTTTCTCTCTGTTTAATTTGATGTTAGCTGTCAGCTTGCTATATATTGCTTTTATTATATTTAGATATGAACCTTGTATCCCTAATCTCTCCAAGACCTTTATCATAAAGGGGTGTTGAATTTTGTCAAATGCTTTTCAGCATCTAATGAATTGATCATATGGGTTTTTACTTTCAGTTTATTTATATGATGGATTACATTGATAGATTTCCGTCTGTTGAACCAGCCCTTCATCTCTGGTATGAAGCCTACTTGATCATAATAGACGATTTTTTTTTTGATGTGTTCTTGGATTCCGCTTGCCAGTATTTTATTGAGAATTTTTGCATCAATGTTCATGAGTGAGATTGGTCTGTAATTCTTTCTTGGTTGCGTGTTTGTGTGGTTTTGGTATCAGTGTAACTATAGCTTCATAAAAAGAGTTTGGCAATGACCCTTCTGTTTCTATTATGTGAAACACAAAAGGAGTATAGGTTTTAGCTCTTCTTGGAAGTTCTGGTAGAATTCTGCATTAAAACCATCTGGTCCTGGGCTTTTTTTTGGTTGGGAGGTTTTTGATGACAGCTTCTATTTCCTTGCGACTTATAGGTCTATTAAAATTGTTTACTTGGTCTTGATTTAATTTTGGTATGTGGTATTTATCTAAAAAATTGTCCATTTCTTGTACATTTTCCAATTTTGTGGCATTACAGGCTTTTGTAGTAAGACCTAATAATTCCCTGAATTTCCTCAGTGTCTGTTGTTATGTCCCCCTTTTCATTCCTGATCTTGTTAATTTGAGTGTTCTCTCTCTGCCTTTTGATTCATTTGGATAAGGGTTTGTCGATCTTGTTGATTTTCTCAAGGAACCAGCTCTTTGTTTCATTGATTCTTTGGATTGTTTTCTGTGTCTTTATTTTGTTGATTTCAGCCCTCAGTTTGATTATTTCCAGTCTTCTACTCCTCCTGGATGAGTCTGCTTCTTTTTTTCTTGAATTTTCAGGTGTGCTGTTAAGTCACTAATGTGTGCTTTCTCCGTTTTCTTTATGTGGGCACTAAGTGGTATGAACTTTCCTCTTAGCACTGCTTTCATAGTGTCCCATAGGTTAGTGTATGTTGTTTCTTTATTTTTGTTGAGTTCAAGGAAGACTTTAATTTCTTTCTTTATTGCTTACTTGACCCAGGAGTGGTTCAGTAGTTGACTGTTCAGTTTCCATGAGTTTGTATCCTTTTTGGGGGTGGATTTGTTGTTAAATTCTAACTTTACTCCATGGTGATCTGATAAGACACAGGTGGTTACTCCAATTTTTTTGTATCTGTGGATGTTTGCTTTGTTACCCAGTATGTGATCAATTTTCGAGAAGGTTCCACGAGATACTGAGAAGAAGGTATATTCTTTCCTATTTGGGAGGAATGTTCTATAGATGTCTATTAAGTCCATTTGATGCATTATATCATTTAGTTCTCGTATTCCTTTGTTAAGTTTCTGTGTGGTTGACCTGTCCATTGGTGAGAGAGGAGTGGTGAAATCTCCTACAATTAGTGTGTGGGGTTTGATGTGTGCTTTGAGTTCTTGTAATGTTTCTTTTACACATGTGTGTGCCTTTATATTAGGGCCATAGATATTCAGGATTGAGACTTCATCTTGATGAATTTTTCCTGTTATGAGTGTGAAGTGTCTATCTCCATCTTTTCTGATTGATTTTAGTTTGAAGTCGATTTTGTTCGATATTAGTATAGCCAAACCTGCTTGTTTCTTAGGGCCGTTTGATTGAAAAGCCTTTTCCCAACCCTTTACTCTGAGATGATGTCTGTCATTTTGGTTGAGGTGTGTTTCTTGTAAATAGCAGAATATTGGATCCTTTTTTTTGTATCCATTCTCTTAACCTGTGCCTTTTTATAGGTGAGTTGAGTCCATTGATATTAAGCGATATTAATGACCCGTGGTTGTTAACTCTGGTTATTTTCTTTTTGGTGGTAGGGTTTGTGTGTCTCCCTTCTTTGAGTTGTGCTGGTGGAGGGTTGTTAAATATCTGTGTTATTATGGGTGTTGTTTGCTTCCTTTAGTTGTGGTTTACCTTCTAATACTTTCTGTTAGGCTGGGTTTGTGGCTATATATTGCTTAAATTTGTTTTTATCCTGGAATATCTCATTTTCTCCATCGATGGTGAATGAAAGCTTTGCTGGGTATAGTAGTCTGGGCTTGCATCCATAGTCTCTTAGTTTCTGCAGCACATCTATCCAAGACATTTTGACTTTCATGGTTTCCATAGAGAAGTCAGGTGTAATTCTGATAGGTTTACCCTTATATATTACTTGACCTTTTTTCTTTGCAGCTCTTAATATTCTTTCTTTATTCTGTATGTTCTGTGTTTTGATTATTATATGGCGAGGGAATTTTTTTTTGATTCAGCCTATTTGGTGTTCTGTATGCTTCTTGAAACTTCATAGGAGTATCCTTCTTTAAGTTGGGAAAGTTTTCTTCAATAATTTTGTTGAATATATTTTCTGGGCCTTTGAGCTGTACTTCTTCTCCTTCTTCTACCCCTATTTTTCTTAGGTCTTTTCATGGTGTCTCAGATTTCCTGGATGTTTTGTGTTATGAATTTGTTGTTTTCTTCGATCACTGATTTTATTTTCTCTATCGTATCTTCAGTATCTGAGATTCTTTCTTCTATCTCTTGTATTCTGTTGGTTATACTTGTCTCTGTGGTTCCTTTTCATTTATCCAGATTTTCCATATCCAGCCATCTCTTGTTTTGTGTTTTCTTTATTGCCTCCATTTCTCTTTTCAAGTTTTGAATTGTTTCCATTACCTGTTTGATTGCTTTTCCTTCGTTTCTAGGGTATCTTTGAGGAATTTATTTATTTCTTCTAATTTTTTGTTAGTTTTCTCGTCTCTTTCTTTAAAAGAGTTTTTCACCTATTCTTTAAAGGTCTCTATCACTTTCATTATGTTATGTTTAAAGTCGATTTCTTCTATTTCTTCTTGATTAGGTTGCTCAGTTTTTCCTGTTGCATACTCGCTGGATTCTGGTGTTATCATTGTGCTTTTCTGGTTGTTGGAGGAATTCTTGGATTGGTGCCTGCCCATCTCTTCCTTTGAATGTGGTCAGGAGAGTCTCGGTGGCTTGGTCCCTTGGTCTGGATGTATCTGCCAGCACTGGATCAGGGCCCCTTGCTGGCCCAGGACCTCACAGTCAAAAGGGCGGGCTTGATATAAGGAGCCCCCTCTGCT
Source organism: Ondatra zibethicus (assembly GCA_004026605.1). Taxonomy (NCBI): domain Eukaryota; kingdom Metazoa; phylum Chordata; class Mammalia; order Rodentia; family Cricetidae; genus Ondatra; species Ondatra zibethicus. The sequence continues at coordinate 74,549 of PVIU01008949.1, read as the reverse complement.
TTGCTCAGTGGGACAAAGGGACCCCTGCAGCCCTATGCTCACCCTCCCCCAAAGCCTCAGCCCGGAATAGATAGCGATTTTTAAATATTGGTTCAAATTTTATATTACTTTTATATTTTAAAGATTTATTTTATTTTTAATTGTGCATATGTGTGTGTTCATGTGTGCACGCAGGTATCCATCTAGAAGATTTCATTTCATCCCTAGAGTTAGTTTACAGGTGGTTGTCAGTCATCCAGTGTAACTATTGAGAAGCTAATTCTAGTCCTTTCTAAGAACAGTGCATGCTGTTAATGTGAGCCAGCTCTACAATAGCTTTGCATAGTTGATAAATTTATCCAAACCCATCCAACTATTTATTATCCTAATGATTTATTTGTTCAATATACTTTCTCTTTGTGACATATTTCTGTGAAAATAGTAATTGTACTAGCTTCCTTTGTTTCTTATTTAGCTTTTCATCTGAGAGAAATGTCCATGTGTTGTAAGCTGTATTTTCTTTTTTTTTTTTTTTTTTTTTGAGACAGGGTTTCTCTGTGTTGCTTTGGAGCCTGTCCTGGAACTAGCTCTTATAGACCAGGCTGGCCTCGAACTCACAGAGATCCAACTGCCTCTGCCTCCCGAGTGTGGGGATTAAAGGCATGAGCCACCACTGCCAGGCAAGCTGTATTTTCTTTGTGGTTAAATGACTTTCCTAATTTGGATTTAGTCATAATTAACTCAAGTCTGTTTTTAAAAAATTCTGTACTTGTTGCTTTTTGCAATACAATTGTCAAAGCTCCTGTATTTCTACTTCTGGGATTGATTTGTGACATCCTCTACATTATACACACCATTGTAGTAGCCAAGCAATCAATATCAAGCTCTTAGACCAAATGAGAGAGTGCTTATTAGCAATAAAATTTAGTTAAAATATGTTAGGCATAAACATACTTTTATGTTATGGAATTATATCAGCCCACAGGTAATCTAAATTAAATGAGGTTCTAATTGAGGGCTGTTTGCAAGGGGAAAAAAGATTCATCTGTTACATAGACCACATTTATATGTATCAGATGAATGTGTGTGACATCAAAACCAAAATTATCAATATCCTTTGAGAATATGAGTGGGTGCCATTAAATGCAGCTGTTGTCTTAGATTGTGAGCACAAGAATAAATCTAGATAAAAATAGAAAATAACAACAAAAGGAATGTAGAAATGTAGAGGAGAAAAGCTAACTCCTTTATCCATTTTTTTCTTTCTCCAGGTTGATAGATGGAATAATTTCCCAAACAGTTATGGAGTAAGGAAGCCTTTATTTTTATTTTTAAAATAATTTTCTATGACTGGAGATCAAAACCAAAAAAACTACCAAACAAAAACAAAACAAAAACAAGAAAGATAACAAGTGGTTAGTTGTAGATGTTATTTTAACTTGATCCTCAAATCATTGGGTAGATGCTATTCAAATAGTATTTAGGTGCATTTGATTTTCCACTTTGGAAAAGTATGCAGGTTTCCTTGAAAAGTGGAAGCTGAAACCAGCAAACCAGTTGTACATGTATAAAGAGCAACAAAGAAACACTACTTACCTTAAGTGCTGACCTATGTAATTTACATATGTAATCTTCTGTAATGTATATATGTAATACTTCGTTCAAGTTCAACATAGCTCCTGGGCTCAGTGCTTCAAAGTGTCATTTCAAGCATATCTAATTTTAAGATAGCTGTGCTCATTTCAAAAGGAGAATTTGCCACAGTCATGTTTTTGTGCATGGGCTGCAGTTTTAAGTCAGCTCATTGGACGAAAATGATGCAACAAGCTTTCGTGGATACCTGTGTTTGACTTATGTGAGTTAAATGGTCCAAATGTGTGTCACACAGATAACTTTTTTTACTTGAGTCTTAAGATGAAGGTTGTAAATGTGCTAAAACAGGGGCACAATTAAACCACGGTTAGTCATTCTTGAGTTCACTAAAACTAGATCTCCATATGCTTTAATTTATATTATCTAAATCCTGCTCTTAATTCATGATGGCACTTCCATTTTTATTTTTATATTATTTTTTGCAAACTTTATTTTATAGCAAACCTTCTCCTCATTCTTGTATCAATTTGAGCTGGTCTGTTTTTTTGTCAGCTTGTCATAGTCTAGAATTATTTGGGAAGGGGAACCTCAACTGAGAAAATGCCTCCATCAGATTACCTGTAGGCAAATACGTAGTACACTTTTTAAATTAATGATCGTTGTGGGTGGGTCCAGCCCTAAGGTGCAGGACAGGAGATGATGCTAACCTTGGGCAGTTAAGTGGTCCTGAGTTATATGAGAAATCAGCATGGCTATGCCACGAGGAACAAGCCAGTGAACAATGTTCCTCTATGGCCTCTGCATCAGTTCATACCTTCAGGTTTTTGCCTTGAGCTCCTTCCTGACTTGCCTGAACAATGGACTATAAGCTGCAAGATGAAATGAACACTTTCCTCCCCAGGTTGCTTTTGGTCATGGTGTTTCATCACAGCAACACTATTACCCATTGACAATTTTAAGTAGATATCAGAACTTTGAAAACAATGAATAACAGGCCACAGAGATTATTCACAGGTAAAAATGTTTGCTGGGCAAGCTTCAAATCTCAGGTTCAGATCCCCAGAGCCCAAGTAAAAACCAGATGTAGTAGCATACATCTATAATCCCAGCACTCCTGATGAGATGGATGCACACACATGCACACATACACCACTGTCACCATCACCATCATCAACAACAACAACCTCAACTAACAAACCCCATGAACCCCTCTGGCCTCACACTTAATTGCTTTTGTTTCTAGAGTCATTTGCTTTAATTTCAGACACTTGTTTCCGTGTGGATCTTGGCCTAAATACTACTGCTGTTATTCTGCATTTGGTCAAATTTTGGAAACTAATGCCCTTTTGCCTCTCTGGAAAAACACTTACCACAGTGAATATTTTAAACATCATGTTTTGTACAATAAACACATACAATTTTGTCTATCATTTTAAAAGGAAGGAAAGAAAAGGGAACAAAAGACACTTTGTAAACATTCTTCTCAGACATTGAAAAAGACAGAAAGGCTAATAATAATAAAAAAACAAACCTCATTACCTTCCTTGAAATGTATGTGCATCTTTTTCCTCCTTTAATTGCTACTGTGCTTTGTGTATTGGTTTGTGGTTTTCTTTGAGGACGTCAGGGAGTGTAGGGCAAGATCTGAGGAAGGAATTTTCCCCAGAGCACTTCTGATTCTCTTCGTATTCTTCAGAACAGCTTGAAAGCTGTCTTCCAATTGTGTAGGGTAAGTACAGCCCACTGAATGTACTTAACAGCAGTTTACCACAAGCCAGTTATAATGTCGGAAATGCTGGGACCTTTTCATTTCTTCTATATTTGAATAATGATAAATGCCTTCATGCTGTGTGAGAACTATTGAAGTGTGTTTCCCTGCAGGTAAACTTGGCAGTGTCTTATATAACTCTACTCAATGGGAGTATTACTTAACCAGCGTGAAATGCATTGTCTGACATGAATTGTATCACAATTTGAAATGATGTTTATGAAAGTAGATAGTCTAACAGTTATTTTATAGTTTAAAAATGGGCCTCTGAGGTCACAGAAGGAAACAAAAACATCCAACAAGAATTCATTTGGATGATTGTAGTAAAAACAATAATTGTTTCTTGTGGGGGAGCAATAAATTAAGGAATGAGGCCGAGGATAAATTCTACGATTTGGCCCCGGTTTATTATGTATGTTTGATGAAAGATAATATGTTTGCTTAGCAACTTCAAAATAAGATGAATTATATAACTAAGACATTAGTATAAAATATCTAAATGAAATTGAAACACGTAAGTTTGTGTGTGCCTGGTAGCCAATCAGTTATGCCAAATGATGGTGTCCACTCCGTCACTGTGCTGCCATTCTTCAGGGCTTCGGAAATTTGTTCACTTGCCTCTCTTGCTGATTGTCTTGCTGTTCGTTTCACGTGTCAGTCCAGGTTGATGGGCCTTCACATCAACCTTGTGACTGGAAAGCCTGTTTAGGTAACAGAATGAGAATGGTGACCAAACATTTTGGTCCCCGGCCAATTTCTCTGTTCCTACTCATTGGGTTTGGGGGTACTCGAAAGAGAAAACACTCACCACAAAATATCGAGTTAGGAAGCTCACCCAGCTTGCATGGAATGCTGGGCTGCCTGTGCCTGGACACCTGTCTTTCATCATGTTAGCAGCGCCGCTGTCACTTGAAACCTCCTTTTGTGACCTGACGGGGGGGTCAAGTCTCCCTGCTCTGATAGTGTGCTGTTGTGGTCTAGGGGTGGCTTTCAGTGATAGCTTCAGGCTCCTTCAGACTCTGAAGTCCTTGCATTTAGGACAGGGCTTCCAGAATAGTGTCAACCTCTGAAAGCTGTCTGTGTCCATAGCATAGAGAAACATCTGGTGTCACGACAGCAGTGGTTCTGAAGTCAGCCCATCACCAGAGGAAGAGAGGTGAGCCAGAGCCTCCCCTTTAACTTCTCTTAGGTTTGAACAGTCAAATAAAAATGGGACCTTACTTACTTGCTCCAGTCTAGCTCTCTTCCTCTCTTAATGGGAATGATTTGAGTAAGTTGCAGTGTATATTGAACTCTAAGACTTATGTGGTAGTGTGGAGGAAAGCATTAGGTTAAGGATATATAAAGTACATTCTTGTAATTTTTAGATTACTCTTTCATTTAAAACAGAATCAGTTCAAATTTCAACGTTCTGATTACTCTTATGCTGTGGAATTTGGTTTCATAGGGAGCTTAGGTGATAGCATGATTGTAAGCCAGGGAGGCATGCACCTGGCTTTTGATTAAACTTATAAACAACATGGCCACTATGTTGGGAACACTTATAGATGCCAGAAATTTCTCCTGGTGCAGATCAAGTTCACTTACAGTGACCTCACAACTCAGTCACACGTGCCATCTGATTCACAGCACTGGTTATATGCTCGCCCCCTTTCTCTGACTCACTCCCTGTTTCTCGGCTTAGTCTAATGAAATACGTGTTTCCCTTTACCTCCTTTTTTGAAAGCTTTGGAGTACTCATTGGGAATGTTTTCCTGGATTTGGCTTTCTGCTTACCTGTACGAGCCATATATAATCAAACATTCTCCTAATGTCCAGGTACAGCAGTCCTCAATGTTTTGAATTTTAATTTATCAGTCAGTCGGATAATGATAATACTCTCACTAATTTTTATCATTTTTACTATCATTGTTTCATCATGTAACAATTATATGTTTAACACCTGTGACCAGCCAAGTCTATTTTTTTTTAAAATCCTTTAGGGAAATTGTAAGAAGCATCCATGCTGTAGGTCAAAAAAAAATGTGAATTTCAGCAATTTCATGTAAGCCAACCTAATAGTGATTATCAGTTTCCTCACACAAGTAACACAACGATTCAGGCTACCATTATCTCAATAGCAAGAAGCCATCCAGCAGACTTTTAATGGATTGTCTTGCTTGTAATTTAGCCTTAACCCATTTGTTTCTTACACTTCAGCTAGAGGTAATTTCATGAAAGCAAAACGAAACGAAACTAACTCCTCTCTATAAAATGCCATGGTATATCTGATTGACCTTGGCCCAAAGTCCGAGCTCTGCTAATGTGATTCGAGTTGCTAGTTACTCTGACAGCAATGTTGCATACCTCTGACCTGGCTTAATTAATAGCAGTGGCCCCATTTATTCTCAAAAGTAGCCTGGTCTGAATGATGGATTATATGACCACCTTATTTATAAATTACTCTGTGATTTGCCCTTTTGCCTTTCTCCAACCTCATCTATCACCCCCTTTCTCAGTCATGATCTGAGCTGCAGCCATTGTGATTCCTTGGGATATATGAGATACGTCATATACTGTCAGTTAATACTGAAGCCTGTTTTGTCCTCGAGGACTAAAATATCCCTCTGCTAATGAGAGTGCATGATAGCTGCCAGGTTTGCATTTATTTCACTCTTTCAAGAAACAGGTTCTAGTCTTTAGAGGACCTTGAGTTCTCTGTCTCTGCATCTCTCATTCCCTCCCTCCCCCACCTAAGTCTGTCTTCATCATAGAGCCCAAGCTTGTCTTGAACTTGCTGTGTAGCTGGATTTCTCTTGAAGTTCTATTCCTCCTTCTTCTACCTCCAGAGTGCTGGGAACATAGGCTTGGACTTCCCTAGTTTTCAGTTTCCCTGTACTACCCAATCAGATCTTTATCCACCTACTTGCCTTTATGTACTGACTCCCGTGCTTCCTTTTAGAGTGAAAAATGTGGTAAGGTAGCACTTTCTCATTTTGCCACAAGGCTTTACAAATGTTGACTACTTAGGTGCTATTAATGTGTGTATATGTGTATGTTTGTGTGTGCATGGCATAGACAAGAGAGAAAGACCAGGGTTGTGTCTTAAATATCAAGAAAGGAAAACATAGGGAGAAATGCCTGAGATAGAACTGACCATTTGGATGGACAACTGCATTCCACTTTTTATCATCTGATCCTCCCTTCACACTATTTGTTGCTTACACTTAGCAACAAAGACATGAGGGGAAAGGAGAGAAACAGCAAGAAGAAGTAAAAAAACAAAACATAAAAGGAAAAGAAAGCCTGAAGCCCATTATATTTTTCCTGCAGTGTTCAGTCATATATATGTACATGTCTAGGTCCATATACACACAGACACACACACACACATGTATCCCGACCACAGACCACAGTTTCCCTTCCATCCTCTCCTCCTAGTCCCTCTCACCCCACCTCACCTCTGCCCCTCACCATCCACTCCTCCTCTGTTTCTGGTCAGAAAGGGGCAGACCTCCCGTGGATATCAACAAAACATGGCACATCAAGTTGCAGTAAGACTAAGCACACCACCTTGTATTTAGACTGGGCAAAGTGACCAGTATGAAGACTAGGGTCCCAAAAGCCTGTAAAAGAGTCAGAGGCAGCCCTTCTTCTATTGTTAGGAGTCCCACATAAGGAACAAGCTACACAATCATACCATATATGTGGAGTATATGTGGAGTACCTAAGTCAATCCCATGCAGGTTCCCTGGTTGTTGGTTCAGTCTCTGTGAGCTTCTATGAGCCCAGGTTAACTGATTCTGTAAGTTTTCTTGTGGTGTCCTTGACCCTCTGACTCCTATAATCCTTCCTCTGTTTACTGAGGTTTCTGTCCCACCCAATCCTGCAGTCATTCAGACCCAAAGAAACACACAGAGGTCTACATTAATTATAAACTGATTGGCCTAGTAGCTCAGGCTTCCTATTAACTCTAATAACTTATATTAGCCCATAATACTTGTCTGTGTTAGCCATGTGGCTTGGGATCTTTATCATTGAGGCATTCTCACCTTGCTTCCTCTGTGTCTGGGTGACAACTGCAGTCTGCACCACTTTCCTCTCCCAGAATTCTGGTTGTCCCACCTCTACTTTCTGCAAATATCCATAATCCTTTTTTTTTTAATTTGGGCATAGTTTTCCAGGCTACTTTCTGGTGTGGGAGAATTGTCCATATTCTGTCAATCATGATTTAAATGAACGCTGATTGGCCATTAGCCAGGATATATAGGTGGGACAACCAGACAGGAAGTAGAGGTGGAGCAAGGAGAATAGGAGAATTCTGGGAAGCAGGAAGCTCTCTCGGCACTCCTGCCTGGACCACCGAAGAAGCAGGATGTGACCTGCCCTGCTGAGAAAGGTACTGAGCCATGTGGCTAACATAGATAATAATAATGGGTTAATATAAGCTACAAGAGCTAATAAGAAGCCTGAGCTAATGAGCCAATCAGTTTATAACCTATGTAGACCTTCTGTGTGATTCTTTGGGGCTAAATGGCTGCGGGAACTGGGCAGGATGGAAACCCCAATGAGCAGGCCGTCATGCTACAAAATGGCGTAAGAACTAATACTTAGCCTGAGCTAATGGGCCAATCAGTTTATAACCTAATATAGACCTCTCTGCATGATTTTCTTTGGGACTTGCCAGCTGTGGGATACCTGGCGGGATATAAACCCCAACAAGCAAGCCCTTCATGCTATAGCTTTCTGCTGGCTGGGGGCATTAAATATCTTATGGGGACCTAAAGGAAATTTAGAATTATGATCAAGTCCTGACTGGAGTATCCTGTGAGGCTTGATCATCTCAGGAAGCAGTCTTTGAACTGTTCTGGATGTAGAACTCAGATATATGGGCCATTCCTCCTATCAGAGATTTCTCAGGGGTCTTCCTTGGTCAAACCTGATTTTCCTTAATCCAGAATGAATCCACACCCTTTCACTTCCTGTGGAAAAAAAAGCAAAACCTCTTTTCCAGAGTAACATATCTTTTGACTTAAATTGTAAAGTCAAAGCATTTTATATATATGTGATATATATGTATCATATATATATATATAATTCAGCAACATTTATAATCAAATATCAAGGAGCTTTTGCTCCTTCCTCAGTCATCAAACAATTTAAAGACAACATAATAACATACAGTATCCAGACTCCCTATGTATTTCTCATTTTTATGTGGCTTTATTTTAACCTCTTTTTTTTTTTTACTTTTATATTTTAGCCTTTTAAGACAGAGTTTCTCTGTGTGTCTTTGGCTGACCTGGAATTCACTCTGTAGACCACGTTGTCCTTGAACTCACAGAGATTCACCTGCCTCTGCCTCCCAAGTTTTGGGATTAAAGGTGTGTAGCACCACACCCAACTACTCTCTTTCTTTCTTTTTTATTTTAAGGGCTTTATCATTTTTCCTATCAAACCTACACATATTTTTAAACACACTGTAAATCATTTAAACGTTTTCTTCATCAGAATCTATATTTAATGTATATCTTTCTTTTTCTGATCACGACTCTTTGATTTTCTAAGCAATATGACTAGGATTAAAGCTGTGGCTTTGATGGCTGGATCCAGCCCATTCCTTAGCTTTCTGAGAATCTAGCTTCATGGTGGAGGTACTGGCCGGAGCCAACTCTATGGTATTTCAATGACCGTGCCACCACCAAGAAGCATGCGTAGGCTATTCATAAATACCATTTAAGTGTTTTGTTGCAGAGCCTCTTAAAAGGGCTACAAAGTTTTTGCAGCTAAAGCTGAGTCAGGAAGCCTCTCTTAAATGAGACGCATTTGCCTCTAGCAAACAGAGCCCACCTGAGAAAATGCTGCTATCAACAAGCAATGCTTAACTCTATTCTTTTCTATCTAGAATAACTTCTCAAGCTCTCTCAGGCTTTTAAGTGGATTTGGTCAGCCCTATATTGGGCATCATTCTGTTGACTGAGGTTTCTGTCCTGCCTGGTTCCCACAGTCATTAAGTCCCAAAGAAACACACAGAGGTCTACATTAATTATAAACTAATTGGCCTAGTATCTCAGGCTTCTTATTAGCTCTTTTAACTTATATTAGCCCATAATTCTTGTCTGTGTTGGTCACGTGGTTTGATACCTTTTTCATCAAAGCAGTCACATTTTGCTTGCTCTGTGTCTGGCTTCCTCTCTGACTGGGTGAAGACTGTAGACTAAAACTTCCCTCTCCCAAGAATTCTCATTGCTCCACCTCTACTTCCTGCCTGGTTGCCCCATCTCTACTTCCTGCCTGGCTACTGGCCAATCAGTGTTTATTTAAAATACAAGTGACAGGGTACAGACTATTTTCCCACAGCATTCCTCCCTCTCTTTTGCAGGATTCCTGAGCTCAGCCAAATATTTGGTTTGCCTGCATCTGTTTTCATCAGTTGTTGGATGAGACCTTTCTGATGACAACTTCACTAGGCACCAATCTATGAGTATAGCAGAATACCATTAGAAATCATTACATTGACTTTTTTTTCCAGTAGTATTTGGTTCTATCCTAGGCCTTTGGGCCATCCTGTCTCTGGGTTCTGGTATCCCAGACTATGTCAGGGGTGAACTTACTCTCATGGCACAGGTCTCAGACTGGACCAGTCATTAGTTGGTCACTCCCACAATCACTATTTTATCCATAACCCAGAACATTACATAGTCAGGACAGACGGTAGGTTGAAGGTAATATGACTGGGTTGGTGTCCAAATCCCTCTACTAGAAGTCTTGCTTGGTTTTTAGAGGTGGTCAATTCAGGTTACATATGCCCTATTGCTAGGCGTCTTAGCTGGGGTCATCTTAGTGTGTTCCTGGAAGTTTCCTTTGCACCAGGTTTCTACCTGACCCTGGAATGACCCCCTTTCCAGTAATCTTTTTCATTACTCTCCCTATAACACCTGATCCCTCATGTTTCCTCCCACGAGATCTCTTCTATTTCTCCTTCCCAGGTAGTTTCAAGTTTTCCCCTTGAGACCTCTTTTTTACATAGCCTCTCTGGGGCTGTGGATCATAGCATGGATATCCTTTATAGCTAATAACCACTTATAAATGAGTCCATATCTCATTTGTCTTTCTGGGTCTGGGTTAACCCACTGACAACATTTTTTTCTAGTTCCATCCATTTGCCTTTGAATTTCATGATGCCATTGTTTTTAACAGTTGAATAATATCCATTGTGTAAATGTACTGCATTTTCTTTACCTATTCTTCAGCTGAAGAACATCTAGGTTGCTTCTATGTTCTGGCTATTACAAATAAAACTGCACTGAATATAATAGAGAAAGTGTCTTCATTGTATGATTGAGCATACTTTGGGTATATGCCCATGAGTGATATAGTTGGATCTTGAGATAGATTGATATCCCAATTTTCTGAGAAACTGCCATATTGATTTCCAAAGTGGCTGTGCAAGTTGACATCCTATCAGCAGTGGAAAAGTGCTCCTTTTGCTTCACATCCTCTCCAGCATGAGCTGTCACTTGTGTTTTTGATCTTAGCCATTCTGACAGGTGTAAGGTGGAACCTGAGTTGTCTTGAATTACATTTCCCTGATGACTAAGGATGCTTTAGTGTTCAGTATTATTGGAGCATCGTTCATAGCAGCGTAATTTCAGTCAGTGCAGAATGATTATGTTTGAGTCCGAGAAAGTATTGGATCAAGAGGAACTCTCCTTTTAAAGTTGGTAACAGGTTAAACCAAAAAAAATTTTTTTTTGAAATGGTGACTAAAGTAAGGGTTGTTTAAACCCAACTTATAGCACTTACTTTACTTCCAGAAGATGAAAGAAGGATGCTGAAGTGGAACACTGTTTGTGAGTTGTTTTTATGGGTCGAATTGTGTCTCTTAAAAAGCCACTATGAACTTTGGTCTCTCAGTATTTATGACTGTAACCTTTCTCACAAACAGGCACTTTGAAATGTGATTCAGTTAAGAGGAGGTCATATGGGGACAGGATGAGCTTCTGTCACATGATGGAAGAAGATACAGGAAATGTAGAGGTCTGGAAGAGATGCTTCCAAACACAATGCAATCACAGCAATTACTGAGTCTCAATAGAAGGAGAAAGGAATGGGAACCATATTTTTCCCATGGTGTCTACAGGAATAAAGTTTGGAGACACTTTAATCAAGGGCTTGTAGTATCCAGAAATGCAAAGCAGCAAGTAGTCACCTTTTCAAGGCATCAGTATGATGTAATTTGTTATGGCATCCATAGGTAGCAAATAGAGTATTTTTTTTTTTAAAGGGAGCAAATACATCAATGTATTTGAGTAGAAAGATGAAAAGGGATGATAGAATATGCATTTAGGAGTTAGTTGGATGTCATGATGTCTATTTTGTTTCTCTTTTCCTCCTCCATTGTCTTCTCCTATACTCCTGGGCACCCTTTCTTGTCCCCTTGTTCCTCTCAAATAGTCACTCCTTTTGCTTTTCCACCACATATATTCCATTTCCCCTGTTCACTTCTTCCCCTCTCATAATGACTTTCCCTCCCCTCTCATGATCTACTTTCTTTTTTTTTTGTTCTTAAAACTATGCATGTGTCCACGCATGTACATGCATGTACACATGTGTGAGTGCAGATGCCCACAGAAGCTGGAGGGGTAAGTCCCCTAGATCTGGAATTAAAGGGTGTTATCAGCTGCCTGGTAAAGACTCTGAGAACCAAACTTGGGTCCTATGCAAGAGCGGTACATCCTTTTAAAGCTGAGCCATCTGACCTACCCCATGACCTTCTTTCTAAATACATGATCTATTCCCATATATGGTGTGCCCCCCACTATGTTTTTTCTTTTAATATCACTGCTAATTTTTTATTAACAGAGTCACTTGAATGCTAGTCTACTGTAGTCAGTGTTCAACTACAGCTCAAAAGTCTAAACATTATCAAGGTTTATATCTTTGATTAAGAAATAAATGCACTGTGTAAACAGGTCCATGAAATAAGTCAGAGTTCCAGTTGGTCTTATGATGTCACTAAGTAGATGAATAGTATCCCTGATTAATAAGCCAAATATGATATTAACATAGAATTGACACCCTAGGTCTTCAATAATTCAGCTAGGAAAGCATATGCATTTTACTATATAGAAATAATTACACAACTTTTTAACTGCTAGGGGGTGAACTGTGTATGGGAAATAAGGTGTACTTGGTTCAAACTACTACAAATAGTTTTGCTTAAGCGTAATGGTGAAAAATATGGTCTTCAAAGTTCATTAAAAGCAAGAAAGTTTTGCAATATTCTGCTGCCTTTATGTTTTGTATATTTATATCATAGTGTATTTGTTCTCTATATTTATATCAACAATGCTATATTGTATGGTTCCACTTGTTTGCGATACCTGGAGTCATTAGATTCATGTAGATGGAAAATAAAATATTGGTTGCAGGGAGCTCAGGGGAGAGAGGGATGTGAGTAAGTGATTCAGAAGGACAGAGTTTAGGTTTGACAGTATGCAAAGTGTTCTGGAGACAGATAGTGGTGATGGGGGGAAGAGCATTGTCAAGGGCATTAATGGTGCCAAAATGGGCCTTCACGATGGTTAGTATCGCATATTTATGTTGTACGTATTTTCCCAGGATTTAAGAAAGCTTCAACAGTTGCTTCCCCACAAGTGCTTTTCCAGGGCACACTTGTGCCTTCATTCTTCGCATTCTCATGACCTCTGTGTGGCTTATTTGCTGATTAGCATTTTTTTTACACAAATGTATTGCCTGCACACAATTTGTTTTCCATGTCCGACGATATTCGCTATGAGAGACAAAAGCAACAAACAGGGGTGGTGGTTTTTTATTTCCTTTTACCGGCATGTTCTCCATGGTCTTTTCAGTGTGGGACTGATGTTTGCCATTGCTTTGTTACACATGAACCATTCTGATAGAACTTTTCTAAGATTTATAGTTTATCATTTACACCACTTCTCCCATATTCAACAAGTCTTAACCTGTGGTATACTGGTTCTACTTGAAGGTGTGTGTGTGTGTGTGTGTGCGTGCGTGTGTGTGTGCGTGTAATGTGTGGGGGATGCAGAGTGTTGTTCTCCAAAGGTGAATTTGCATATGTGCACAATTCAAGTTTCCTTAGTTTTGAGTCTTAGTGGTGGTGGTAACACGGTTTGGAAACACAAATTTCATCTCTTATTTACAATTGCTTCTTTTAGACATAAAATATATACAGTTTCAAGGATGGAAGCACATCCCAAATTTATACCCCACAGGGCTTACTTATATGTTTATTATTCTTTACTAATCTTTTTCGTCCTCAATATTTAGGGTGAATCTGAGATGAAGAATAGGCATGAAGCTTTTCAAGGCTCCAATGCCCTAACAGGGTGACAAACTACCTTAAAATTTCTTTCTTTTTCCAATACAGAGAAGCTCAGTATCTCATCATCATCTAAAATCAGTACAGTATCTTGTTGCTAAATGATATTAGGTGTCATATTTTAAAAATTTATGCCTACTTTTGACTTTGGTGATCCCTCTGCAGTGGTAAATTCTGGAAATCTACCCTTTCTCCTGAGCCCCTTTCCCCCTTTAGAAATATTTAGTGTGGTGCTAAACTCCAAGCTGGAAGGTACTTTAGTATTCATCAGCAACAGCACTGCAGTATTATTGCTAAGACTGTGACAAATCCCAGCCTCCCAAGCTCTGTTAACAAAGACAAAATGGAGAATTAAGTAGGTATATGATGAATATGATGAAGGTTGACATCCAGTTTGAACACATTCATCCACTAGGGTGTAGTTTTGGGGATAAATCATCTACCAGGTGCAGAATGGAGAAGTTGAGAGCAGCAGGGCGTATATTAGTCTGTGCTGAATTACTTCAACACCGTACCTGAAGCATGCTACTTCTGTAGTCTTTAGGAGGCTGGCTCATCTGTATCACTGTGTGATCTTTCTGTAAGATCTCCCACTCATATCTATCTGTCTGTCTCTCTGTACATATGTCTGTCTGTCTCTGTCCCAGGATTCAATCATGGGGATGCTAGTTCTACCCTAATACCCTATATCTACTCACGTCATATTTCACACCTTTCAGAAAACCATAGATAAATGTCCGTTTAAAATGCCATTAATTTAAAAAGGGGGGGATAAAATTCTATATTAGCTTACAAGGATTAACTCTATTCAAAACATGATGGGGAAAAAAGATCTGGTGGGTTTAACAGGCTGAGAATGAGTTGTCCCTGCTGAAATGGAGGGTAGAATGGGATCCATCTGTTCTATTCATTCTGATGAAATTCCTAAAGTAGTCATTGTTCAGTACCCCAATATTGTTCTCTTGCTTCACTTTTCTTGAAGAGTAGCCTTCAAATCATTTTCTTAGTAAGAAAGCCTAGAAATTCTTACTATTTTTCTCTCTAGTGCACACACACAAAATAAACAAATAATGTCATAACTTATCTTGAGGAAATACTACTACTGACCATTAATTATGCTCTAGTTCAGTTTCTATTCTATATTCTTTATCACTACACTGATTCCATGATCCAGAAACAAATGCCAATGACAGTTTGTAAAAACCATCCTCAGACTGTTTTCTTTCATGCTTGACTTTATTACGGAACTAAATGAACTTGCTGAGGATTCAATCCTTTCAAATTTACCTGACCAAAAAACTGAACAAGTTTCTCTGAGCTAACATCCCTGTCCAGGAAAGTTGCTTGAAAAATCTCATAAATATTTACCTCATTAGGTTTTTATTCAAAGTTCATGTCCATACATGCTAAGGCCAAAGGAAAGAAAAGCTCTTAAAAAATCACAAAACTGTTACAGTACCCTTTTGAGGATCATGGTTAAATATGAACTTTTAATTATCAGCCATTTTCCTTGTATTTACACTGTGACCTTCTAGGAGTGACATGCAAAAGCTGTAAGACTATATTAATTCCTGTAAGACTATATTGATTCCTGAGGGACTCAAAATTCTACCACTGATTTCAATCCTTAAAATAGCTATGCTCCCAAAAAAGGCCCCAGACTCATCCTTACATTATTTTTATCACTGTCAGTTTTCTCCCCAGAAGTATAAAACCAAAGAAATAAGATGAACTTTCTCTTGGCTCAAAAATGAGATAAAATCCCTTGACTGATGCTAAATTTGCATAGGTTTAAGCATTATTTCTATGTTAGTGATCCCAGAATCTTTATTTCCTCTCCTGGGACTCTGATTTCTAATTTTCATTGGTATTCTGGACCTCTATTAGAGGTACCACCAGTCTCACAACAATAAGAGCCTTGTCTCTCCTCTCATGTCAAGAACGTCTCAATTCCATTTCTAGAATTCTTTTTATACTTGCAAAAGTTCTTGTTCCTGCAGCTTTTACTGGTTTTTAAAGTATGTGTTGGTATTGTTTATGGATATATCTAGTTCTCTTTCTGAGAACACGGAGATCATATGAAATCAGACTTAGGTCATAAGAGCAGAAGCAACATGTAATACTCTTAGGCCTAACCCTGTAACAACTACAGCACAGTTCATCATCCTACACACAACCTTTCAGATGTATACCTGAGTCCGTGGGTATTGACGTCATCAACCCATGGACACAAAATGGACATGAGGAAAAGCAGGAGATAAGGTTTTTTTTTATGTTTCTTGGTTTAATCTACCAAGACTTCAGAGTTACACAGCATCATATCCTGGCCTAACAGATTCCTTCTTATATTTTAAATTTTACTTGTAACTCCAACTTACTTGATTTTCAAGCATTTCTTTGTGAGTTCAGTTTATATTTTAAACAAATTAAAATTTTCTTAGATAACTGTTTCAAAGAATAGTCCACTTAGACTGCTATTGTAGAAGTTTGTTCATTTTCTTTTCATTTTAAATTAATTTCTTTAAAAATAATTGTTCATTATATTTTTACTAACTGCTTTAAATGCACCAAGTATTCTTTGATAGGTAATACAGGGACTCAGGTAAAAGACTATTTTACATTTTCTTAACTATGATTATTAAAAAGAAAGGAAAATTAAAAACCTTTTTTTGGGTAAAGTCCTACTTAATGGGCCTCTACTTTTAAATTTATTCTTAGGTGATGCATAAAATCCTAAAACTTGAACATTTTAATTGTGTGCCTTGAGAAATAACTGTACATAAAGATGCCTCCTTTGAACCATAAAGGCAGCCGTCCCAGCAATAGCAATAAGAGCAAGAGTAAATATGGCGCTGTTCTCACAAGTGAAGTTCTGTGTCATTGGTTTCACGTTTGCTAATGAGGCATCCTCGATAGGAATGACTGTGTCTTAAGCAAATCTATCCAGTTGGTGTTTCTTTCAGTAGCAATGCCTTGGAGCCTTTGGCTCCATCACTTAGCAAGTGTTTACCAAGAACTTACTAAACTCATGCCTTCAGCTCCTTACCAAAGAGAATACTAGTATGGCATATAATCCCTCCTCAAGAGCTTAAGATCAAGACAAGACTTACTTATGTTACAGAGAAATGTATGGGAGGGAATGACTCAATTCTGAACTGGATATCACAGTCTCTTGAGTATGGAGAATTGAGAACGAGAGGGATCTCCTCCACAAGAGCAATGAAGGAGAATGGTACACAGGCAGCACTAAGGATCAGACACCGAACTTTGTGTGATAGTTTGTGGAATTAGGAAAAATGAATCCAGTCCTAGAGTGGGTGTGATTTTTATTTATATACTTTAAAAAATATAATTGACAAATAGAGGTTACACATTTTCCACCTGTGCAAAGCAAAGATTTAATATGTATATTGACACTGTGAAATGATTACTATAGTTAAGTTTATCACCTCACAGCATTAATAGTTTGTGTGTGTGTATATGTGTGTGAATATTTTAACTTTTTCTGGGGAGAAATTAACAAATGTCTATTCATACCAGATAAGGTCACTATCACAGCTGGTAGATTTAACTATCACCTTGCTACACGCTAGACTCCCCTGAGGTGAGAAGCATCCTGAAAGCTTGCTTTGATAAGTTTGTTCTGTGAGCATATCTGTGAGGATAGTCTTGATTGCTAGTTGATATAGCGGAGTTGGTGGTATCATTTCCTAGGTACCTGGTCCTGAACTGTAAAAAGAAGCTGGCTAAGCCTAGGCTGGCCAGCAAGCAACATTCTTCATGGTTCTTGCTATGGATCTTTGCTTATAAATGAGTTCATTGGTTGGAGGTGATGCTGTGAGGAATAACAACTACCTTCAGGTTCTTGCCTTGAGTTCCTGTCCCGGCCTCCCTCAATGGCAGAATGTGACCTGGAAGATGAAATAAAGCCTCCACAATTTCAATTTGTGTTTCTCACAGTATCTCACAGGAAAGGCAGCCAGAACATCATCCCCTCTTTGCTTCCACAGGCCAGCTTCTACAGATACCATTCTACTTTCTGCTTCTGTGGATTCAACCACCAAGATTCCTCATATGAGAGAGAGCATGTTTTAAAATATGTTGAAATATTTGTGTGTGCGCACGCACCTGATTTATTTTGCCTAATATAATATAACCTGAGTTTATTCATGTGAGTGTAAATGGAAAATTTCCTTCTTTATTCTGTGTGTGTGTTTGTGTGTATTAATATATTCTGTGGTTGTACATCTGGAAACCTGAGAATAGCCTGGGATATTATTCCTTAGATGTGTGTACATTGTTTAAAGAGACAAGTTGCCTTTCTGCCCTGGAACCCAACAAGTAGGCTAGCTTGTCTGGTCAGCAAGCCCTGTAGAATCTGCCTTTCTCTGCTGCTCCAGCACTGAGATTACAAGTAGATATTATTGTGACTAGGTTCTTTATAGAGCACAGGTCTCGTGTTTGCAAGACAAGCATTTTACTAACTGAACTGTTATTCAGCCCTTCCTCCTTCATAGCTAAATACTTCACCACCACATAAACATTTTTTATTTATCCATTTGTTCACTGATAGACACAAGAACTAATTCTATATTTTAGATATTGTGAATAACACCGCAGTGACTATGGGAATATAGATATCTGAAGTCTTATTTTTTATTTCTTTTGAATATATACCCAGAGAGATCATAGTGTCACGTGGTGTTACTGATTTATTTATTTTTTTCAAAACACCTTTGGCCGTTTTCTACAGTAGCAGTACTAATTGGTATTGTCACCATCAGCATACAGGAGTTACTTTTCCCATGCCGCCCCTAACATTTGTCATGTCTTGTCTTTTTGTTAAGAGACATCCTAACAAGTATGAAGTGATGCTGTGTTTCTGATTTGCATTTCCCTGATGATTGCTAATGTTTGTTTATTCGTATGCCTGTGGGCCATTTATACTTCTTAGGAAAAACATTCATTTTTACACTGTTTTGAGTTGTTTGCCTATTTTTAATAATGAGTATTTTGCTTTTGATGTAACTGACTTCAGCGATTTTCTCACATATTCTTTTATTAGTCCTCATCCGAAACACGGTTTACAAATGTTTTATTTCATTTCTGAGTTTTCTTTTCTTTTTGATGTCATTTCCTTTGCTCTGAGAACCTTTCTGGTTTTGACCTTAACGCACCTCTTTGTCTGCCTTTTGGTTGCCTGTGTTTATGCTTTCATATTCCAAAAAATATTTGCCAAGAAAATACTAGGAGATTTACCATATTTTGTGTCATCTTGATTGTTAATTGAGCTTAGAAAAAGTAAGTATACAGAGTTCATATTAAGAAGCATAATCAAAAGCTCTTTAAAAGATTGATGCAGTTTCTGAAGGGATTTTTTTGAATGAATAGGTTAATGAATAATTAAATTAATCAAATAAATTGCTGTGGGACAATGGTCTTTTATCCTGTTAATTGTATTATTTTTAATAAAATGCTGATTGACCATTATCCAGGCAGGAAATATAGGCTGGGAAACCAGGCAGGAAGTAGAGGTGGGGCAACAAGAATGCTGGGAATAGGGAAGCACAGTCTGCGGTCATGACCCAGCCATAGAGGAAGCAAGATAGCAAGATGCAACTGCCTCACCAAAAATGTTACCAAGCCACGTGGCTAACACAGACAAAAATTATGGGTTAATATAAGTTATAAGAGTTAATAAGAAGCCTGAGGTACTAGGCCAATCAGTTTATAATTAATGTAGACCTCTGTGTGTTCCTTTGGGACTGAATGACTGGAGGATTGGGTGGGACAGAAACCTCAGTCAACAATAAATGAAATCAGACTTTCAGTGAAAATTCTCAAGATCCTCAGTTAGATTAGTTTCCTTGGCTGTGAAATCTGAGCTTTGTCAACAAATCTATTGGCTCTCTCATATTCTGCTAAAGAAAACAATATTTTAAAAGTATTATTTTTATTAACTCTCTGAAAATTTTGTAAACATATTTTAATCATAGTAATCTCTCAGTTACTCTCAGATCTACCCATTCTACTTAGCCACCAAAATTTGTCTTTTCTCTTTTTATTCAGCCTATGAAGTTCAGTTTGTGTTGCTAAAGTACTTTTGGATGTTGGGCCTGTCCTGGCATCACTACTGGTGGTCATGCTATTAATGAAAAATGGCTATTCATCTTTAAGTCTTCCAGCCATTATTAAATGCCAATAGTGCCTAAGATAGGTGTGTTCATGCCTGTCTCTCAACTATGTGTGGGGATTTTGGCTGGCTTGAGCTTACCAACAGTCATGTACATGTTGTGATAGCTACCATGAGTTCATATGTGCAACTTTCCTGTTGTTTTTGGAAAATACTATCTACTTGAAGTCATCTACTGCCTCCAGCTCTTACACCATTTTAATTTTCTCCTCCAAGAAGATCCCTGAACCTTGTGTGGACAGATGTAATATAGATACCAATTTAAGGCTAAGCAATCTACTGTTTCTTATTCTTGCCTATTATCCAGCTATGGGTCTCTCTGTTAATTGCCATCTACTGCAAGAAGTTTCTTTGAGCAGCGTTGGCTGATGTACTGATCAAAAAGTATAACAATAAGTCATTAGGAGCCATTTTAATACTGTGTCCATGCATCGGAAGTAAAAGTTTTCAGTTTTAGAAACAAAATAATGATGTGCTGTTGAAAAAAAACTGGTGAGCTTAGACCTAAACATGTTGATAAATGGTAAATGTACAAGTGAGAAGATGGTAATGAGTTTCATTAACAAGACACACCATTGAGCAAGACCAGATCCCCATGTGGTAGATGGTAGTTTTATTCTCTATGACCAGTTTGCTGTTATCTCCTCCTGACAGTGATTTTTCAAATGTCCTGCAAAGTTATGGGCCATCAACAAGCCGCACAAACTTCTGCCACTGAGAAGTTCAGCTGTAGATGATAAAGGGGAATGGTGTTGACCTCTGTTAATCTTGGCTCAAAAAGAACATCTCTAGAGGACACTGGCTGAATTAGTTATGCCCCCAAAGTGCTGCACCACTTAAGAGCAGCAGAAAACAATCTCATTAAGACAATCTCAAAAAACAATTCCAAGATACATGATTAAAAAGTAAACCAAACACTTTCAGCCAAGCAGACATAGTATGACCTTCTCAAGACTTTTACTATCATCTCTCTATTAAAGTCCTCTTTGGGACATTAACTTTTGTTTTTTACAATAACTTTTGAAATTATTTACCTTTCCAATCTATTATTTTTCTCTTTCTTCTTCTTTTTTTTAAATTGAATTCTGTGCAGGTCAGTTTTTTTTTTCTTTTCAACTTGAGTCACCAGGGAAGAGGACTTGCCTCCATCAGATTGACTTGTGGACAGGTCTGAAGTTCATTTTTTCAATTCATGATTGATGTGGGAGGATATCCTGCTTGAGGAAGTGGTCTTGGATGAGCAAGGAGTCAAGCTTAGCAAGTCATGGAAACTAAGTTCGTGAACAATATTTCTCCATGGCCTCTGAATAAATTCCTGCCTCGAGAATTCTGCCTTGAGTTCCTACCCTTATTTCCCTCTGTGATGGACTAAGACCTGTACACAACAGAAACTCTTCCTTTAAGTAGGTTAGTGTTTTGTCAAATGAATGGAAATCCAACTAGAACAAAGTCTTTTAGAAAAACCTTGAAACAAAGCTGTATAACTCAAAGTTTCCACCCAACCTCTTTTAATACAATAGCAAATCTAGAGTCCCTTTTTTAAAAAGCATCTGTTCTTTTGTCCTGTAAGTTACTGTTTATTGAAATCTCATTGAGAACTGAAGAGAACATTTTTACTTTTCAGTTCAGCTTGAAAAAAATAAAAAAGAATAACCAGATATACTTAATAAATTAATACTTTTAATTCAATTTTTAAAACAGAAGCCACTCATTTAAATGAGTTTGAAAAGATATTTTGTGTGCGTGTCTGAATGCTGTTGTCATGGAGAATAAAATACCTTTCTTTTTAGTTTTTCATGCTGAGAATGGCTGATTTCTTCAGCTGATTGTTCTGTTTTTAAAAGATGAGACCTAGTTTTATATTCATGGCATACTCACAATTGTTAATTCACCTGGAGACTCCCTTGGTCACAGCTAAGCCTGAGTCTTTACCAAGAGAATTGACTAGTAAGGATGCCATAGGTGTGGGAGTTGAGGGCTTATTAATGTGACTGTGGGGAATAATTTCTTAAATCCCTGTGAGCAAGAAGATCCCTGGAAGATTTTATTTATATGTTCCAGAAGATTCTGTCCCATGTATTACATAGAGTTCACACTGTCATTCCCTCAGTATTCTCTAATATCATTTCTTAAACTTTCTCTGTCATTATTGTTATTAGTTCATGTTTGTTTATTTTGCAGTAAGGTCTTAATATAGCCTTGCTGTGTAGTCAAAAATGATATTGAATTTCTGCTCCTCCTACCTTTACCTTCTGAGTGCTGGATTACAGGTATACACTACCAGACCTGGATTAGGTAGTGCTGAGGATGAAACCCATGGAGGCTTCCTACATGCTAAGTACACACACTATCAATGTAGCTACATCCTTAGCCTTATTTTTTTCTCTTTTCAACATAAATTAAATTTTGAGGCATACAGACTTGTTCCCATGGAATAAAAGATATGAACTAGCAACTTCTGCTCTTTGGAATTAAGTTACCAGGAAAAATGAAGCTTTTCTACTTACTATCTTATTAAAAAGAATTAGTGGAAATAATGTTACAAAAAATATTGCCAGTTATCATCCTTGGAAATAGAGGAGAAAGCATGGAATAAGTATATGGCATGAAAGAGAGCAAAGAGCAGATCTGTCTTTCTTGTTTGAAGTATGTAGGTCAGATGTATAGTTTCAGAGAGGAAGTGTCTTACAAAGAAAGATTAACTGGCATTAAAGAGTTAGAAAGAGCATTTGCAAACAGCAAGCCTGTTTGGAGTGTGTGTGTGTGTGTGTGTGTGTGTGTGTGTGTGTGTGTATGTGTGTGTGTGTGTAACAAACTCTAGATCTCAAAATATTTTCAAAGATTATTGCAATATGTCTTTTGTCATTTAATTAATAGTGATTTGTCAAGTTTTTTTTTTTTTGACAGGCAAGTACTTCAGAGCATATATTCTGTATATCAAATCTTAAGGAGTTTAGTGAACTGGTCATTTATTAGATTCCTATACTCTGATAGGACTAGTAAAAAACATACTGGGGTCTTAATTTTTACTAGATATGAGTTCTTCAAGGTTTACCTCAGTTGAAGTACCCAAAATGTTGGAAGTTACAATGTAAGAAACATCCCTAAATTAAATGAATTAATCATAATCCTTGGGTTGCTTCTAGAAATTTGTACTTTCCCCAAACTTCTCGCACAATCCTAGAGTTTACAAACGTATGTTAAACATTTAAGATGAAATCCTTGACCTATTTTCTTTCTCTATTGGTGATTATGGGCTGCATAGAGAGGGTTCTCCAGAGGGTGGCTGGAGGCAAAGTCTTCTGTTTTGCCTGTCTAGGAAGCCTATGAGACTTTGGGAAATATGAGAACCCTCGGGGTGGGGGTGGGGGTTCAACATTCTGAAGGAGCTAACCTAAAAGGAGTCGAGGAACCAGGAAAAGAGAAGACAAAATGATAATAGAGAAAGTAGATGAGGAGCTTGACAGCCAGTTAGCTTATATGCACTTTTTGATACGTGGTACGTTTGGGAATTAGACTGATAGGAATTTGAGTTGTACTCTTCTCTTCTAGCTCTTTGACTTTGTACAGATACCCTCAACTCCATCTAAATAAAACCTGTAAGGTGATGTTTTAATAAAAATAAAATAAAATAAAAGTAATATTTTGTAAGTTTTGTCAAGAGGATTAAATGTGAACAGCAGGTAGCAGAAGCTGGTAAGGATTTGACCCAAGGAAATCTTCATGATATGGTTGTTATAAGTAAAGGGAGCTATTAGAAGAAAGAGGATGTACTTCTAGAAAAAAATTTGGGTTCTATATTGGGTGAGTGGGTAGTATTTATTTTTTTACAGTAATGCCAAATAAAGGAATCACCATAGATTATGTTATGAATATATCAAGCAACTCATTGAGATACAGACATCCTGAAGTCTAGTAGAATAATGACTGTGAATCCCACCCCTCTCCTCAGTCCAGGTTCTCCAGGATAGCTCTCTTTTACAATAGCAGACGGTTCTAATCTGGCCCCCAAAGCTGTTGTCAATGAATTTGTTTAAACAGGCTTTCACATTAGAAAATACCTTCAACTTCTTATTTATTTAAAAAGTTTCTGTTGTTAATAAATCATACCAATCCTTAAAATTCAAACACACTTTGTGTTTCCATAGTTTCATTTTCTTTGAAGAAAAGATTTATCTTTACACACACACACACACACACACACACACACAGAGAGAGAGAGAGAGAGAGAGAGAGAGAGAGAGAGAGAGAGATAGGTAGGTAGATAGATAGATGGAAAAGTCACTGCCTTTCCTATTATACAATCTATTTTTGAAGTTACTGAGAATTTGGTTAAGTAGTCTAGTACTTTTTGATAATTTGGACACTTATTTAACAACAGAAATAGGAATCAGTTCATGAGATATCACACGTGATTTTTGAACATCTGTGTTAAGCAAAGCATTGCCTTAAAGTTCTGGGATCTGGACATGGAAAGATACAAGTTCAATTATGTAGGTATTCAGAAAAAAATGGATGTGATAGTCAACATTGTTGAGTTTAACAAAATTAAAACTATGCCTGTATTGAAGAATTTGAGTCTATGTTTGCACGTAGGAAATTTTACAGTGTAAACTTGGACACACATTCTGCATAGGAACTTGAACTGTGTTTTTATCAACACAATACTGACTAGCATTGTTGGGTACTTTTTACGTACTGTCCTGGATACTCTATTCTTAGGTGGGTGTAAGATAGTCCGTTATATGTTAGTCTTAAGTGGTACGTGATCAAAATTCAAATTTACCTGTCCAGGGCAGAGCCAGAGGTCTTAGATAATGATTAATCCATTCATTACTTGATACTGAATCACATCTTGCCACTCTTACTTTTTTCTCTGTATTGCCTCCTTTCCTTCATTCCTTTTGTGTCTTATTAAATCACCAAGGCTGCTCTCAGACTTGGTCCTCCTGCTTCTGCCTCCCAAGGGTTACCAGCAGGCACCACAGCACTTAGCTCCTACCAAATTATCGCCAACCCTCTACTGAAAGCACTTTTTAATCTAGACTGATTTCTGTCCAATTGCATTAGTTTATGTGAAAACTTATTGTCAATTGCAAGCAAAATCAATAAAAGTTCCTTTCATGTTTTCTTTTTGTGAAGAAACATATTTTTTAATATCAGAGATTTCCATGATAAACTAGTCTTTAAAGAAGGAAAGAAGAATTTGTAAAACACTGGGACAAACTGTGTGATTCACTACACCATCTGGGTATACCCAAAGTTTATAGAACCTGCATTTGGTTTGTGTGCACCTGTGCACCTGGTGTGTGCATGCATAGATGTCTACATATGTCTGCCCATGTGTGGTATTTGAGTGAGATGCAAGAAGAGTGTGGTGTTAGATTGTCAGTGTGCTATGCTAGTTGATAGTAAAAGGCCTTTTCACTCTTATGAATTAATCAAAAGACACTTTTGTGTGCATTCTACACAGGAGACAGACTTTTCCCCCTTCTAATAAGATCAGTTTTCAAATAAGCTCATTTATCAACTGTTTCTAGTCAAAATGCCAACCATACAAAGTACATTGGTATTAATTATTTTATTGACAGTATTCCTTGAATGTTGAACCCCAGGTGATTTTGCTTGACTGTAGCAAAGTTTAGGGAGCAAATTACATTTTTCATATTTTTGCTGCTGTGTTAGACTTGATCACATCTCTTCTGCAGTTCTTCAGGGCTGTTGTGTCAACATGGAAGGGAAACCGAGTCCTAAAGTTTGTCTCTTTCACAGTGGGGTTTTGGTCCTTTTCAGAAATAAACTATATGTTTTTTTTTCCAGAGGGTATTGGCAGCAGGACATATCTTTCAAGGAAAGAAAACTATACTTCTTAATAATGCAGTCTGATATTACCTTTCAAGATGGCTATCATTTTGGCTGTTCTAAAGCAAGAAGACGCCTCACAGAGCATTAAAGTATAATATCTATAGTCAAGGTGGCATGGCATTAAATAAAGTGAAGGCATGAATATTTAAATTAGATTTTGTTTTTCATACTTTATTATGTCAGGAAGAAACTGCAAGCTCTGGAAATCCTTTGCGTCTCATTGAGAGAAAAGTCTGTTTTTTTATGGCCCTTTAAAGAAGTATCTGCATCAGCAGAAGGATGCTAGCAGTCATCATATTTGGTTTTATTTAACATTTCTTAAACACAGAGTTGTTTTTAAGCATATGTGGTGTGTTGACATTTTTACATTATCATCTCTTTGATTTAATTTTTACTCCTGGTGCTGACCTGTCATAGGGGATAAATCTATTCAACAGGAACATTCTGTTTTGCTTAAGTACACAGGAAAATGCAATACATTTGAGTGAAGACATTATAAGTCACAGAAGAGATCTGTTTATGAATTCTCAAAACAATCCTCTTGGGTCAGATAGAAAAATATCCTGTAATCAAACAGGATGTTTAGTAAGATGAGCTTTAGTAAGATGAGCCTGTGTTTCTCAATTTAAGTTGTTATTTATTATCACCACTGTTATTATTGTTATAAATATCAATATCATTGTTATTGTGCTATCAAAATTGAAGTCATAGCCTTACCTGGGGCATCAGTTTACCACTAAGTTATATTTCCAACCCTCGAATTAACTGTGTCATTTTAAAACCTCTCCATATAAACTTAAACTTCCTCAGAATTAATGAATGTTCCTCAGTTTGTCAGGATCAGAAGTCTGATTTAGTGGTGTTGTCAGCCTAAATGATACACGCAAGAGCTAGGTGTGTAGTAAGAATAAGAATTGCACTTCAAAATGAAAAGCTGCACGGAATATTACTGTCATGAAGTTTGCCAGTTAAAAGAGCTGTCAGCTTCAGAAGATGCTCAGCGGAGTAGTGGATGCAGTTGTCTATGAAATGTAGTGACACACCTCAGGGATCTGCATGCTGCTTAAGATTCTTAAGAAAAGCAAAGTGACACTTTGTAGGGTAATCATTCGCCTCCCACAAATGTTTAGATGCTTGACACATAGTTCATTAACTCTCTCAAAAATCCTTTGAGATAGAAGCTGCGGTTGTACCCATTATACAGACACGGAGCTTAGGTAACTTCTTTAACACAGAGTAAAGTAACTTCTCCAAGGCTGCATAGGCCAGATCTGGGCACGTATAAGGGCCCAAGAAACTATGTTTTTATCACTAGTCAGTATGGCTATAGTGAGTTCTATAGGTAGGATAAATTGGAACTATATTTTCTAAATTTGAAAATGAAAGCCTAAAACATGTGGAAGCACCCCAAATTGGTAAATATTTTGGAGTGTTTCCACCTAAATATGCATGTATGCCTGTGCATATGTGTACATGTGTGTGTGTGTAGTTCAGAGAATGTGCATGTACACAGAGAGCAGAGAATGATCTTCTGTGTAATTTGTCCAGTGCTGCCTGCCATCTACCCTCCCTCTTTTCCTAAAACTCAAGACAAAGTCTGTAACTGACCTAAACTCACCTAGGAGGATGGACTAGATTGCCAGTGAGCACCAAAGATCAGCCTTTCTCTGCCCTGTCCCCCATTCTGGGATTACAAGCATGTGGCAGTCACCATGCCTCACTTTATAAACAAAACAAAACAAACAAAACCAAACCTTAAATTTGGGGTGTCAAACTTTGTCTTGAATCTTATAAGGCAACTATTTTAGTGAGAAAC
Source organism: Ondatra zibethicus (assembly GCA_004026605.1). Classification (NCBI taxonomy): domain Eukaryota; kingdom Metazoa; phylum Chordata; class Mammalia; order Rodentia; family Cricetidae; genus Ondatra; species Ondatra zibethicus. The sequence continues at coordinate 46,987 of PVIU01008949.1, read as the reverse complement.
TTAGTTTCTCAGCTCTGCTAACATGTTTTAATAGGATAAAATGAATGGAAAAACCACATAAAATTTTTCATTCTTATCACTCTTATGATGGATGTTTCAAAACAGTTTGAATTTCTAAAGTTTGTTCTTTTTAAGTATACATAACTCATTATTGTATTTATCTCTTTATTAGTTTTGCTTAATTTAAGGACAAAATAGAGGTAGCTATTTGTAGGAGAAGGGTGCTTGTTTGTCCCGGCCACCCAGAACTGAAATAACCACACAGAAACTCTGTTAATTAAATCACTGCTTGGCCCATTAGCTCTAACTTCTTATTGGCTAACTCTCATATTAAGTTAGCCCATTTCAATTAATCTGTGTATCGCCATGTGACAGTGGCTTACCAGGGAAAATTCCCAGCATTATCTCTAGCAGCTCCATGGCATCTCTCTGACTCTGCCTCCTTTCTCCCAGCATTCCATTTAGTTTTCCCCGCCTACCTAAGGTCTGCCCTATCAACAGGCCAAGGCAGTTTCTTTATCCATTAACCAAGAAAAGAAACACGCAGACAGAAGGCCCTCCCACACCAGCTATTATAGAGAACAGATATTTAAAATATATTAACATTAAATGAATCCATTAACTCATCATTGCAAAAGTATTTTCAATGACTATATTTTAAATGAGAGTTACAAAGAATGGTATATGTGTGTATGTGTGTGTGTGTGTGTGTGTGTGTGTGTAGTATGACTGATCAATGTATTTAAATGCACAGTGTTCAGTAAAGAATTTCTTTTGAAGCAAAGGCTAAAATAGACTCATTTGATCAAAACACATGAATTATTATGACTTGATAATTCTTACACTACCATAGATTTCACCACCATTTTTATAGAAAAAAAATACACATCCATGACAATTCTTAGTCTGTGTAACAACTATCATCACAGATATAGAGTGATATGCCACGGTGTTGTATGAACATGGAAGTTTGTCTTAGTCCATCAATTTTGATCAAAGGCAAATTTAAGTAATATTTTAATATTAAAAATAAAAAACCATGCAGTAGAATAATGTATTTGCATTTTTGAAATATCCTGCCTAACTCTTCAAAGAAATTTCACAGTCATGGCTGTTAAGCTGGAAGTTGGAGCTGTGCCATTATACCTCAGGGTATATCTATTTATTCTTCCCTGCCTTAGGGAAATTAAAAAAAAAGTTTGAGACTTTCTGAGATAATGTAGCTTTCCATACTTTTTCTGTCTGAGGATTGGTAGTAAGTTTTAACACACTATGACTCCACCAATGAAGATGGAACAGTGTTAAGTGTTTTTAAAAGTCTCACTGTGTAACATGAAGGCTGGCTTGTTGGGGTTTATGTCCCACCTGGTTCCCACAGCTGTTTAGACCCAAAGAAAATCACACAGAGAGTCTCCATATTGCAAAATGATTGGCCCATTAGCTCAGGCTTCTTATTAGCTCTTGTAGCTTATATTAACCCATTATCCTTATCTATGTTAGCCACATGGCTCATTACCTTTTTCAACAGGGCAGGTCACATCCTGCTTCTTCAGTGGTCTGTGCAAGAATGCCGAGAGAACTTCCTGCTTCCCAGAATTCTCCTGGTCTAATAGCCTCGCCTCTACTTACTGTCTGGTTGACCTACCTATACATCCTGGCTAATGGCCAATCAGCATTTATTTAAATCATGATTGACAGAATACGTTCCCCAATGGTACAGAGGAACTTTGGGTGACTGTACAGGTAGTAAGATGTCTCTGTCATCTCTAGAGTTTAGAAGTTGCTTATTACTTGTTTACTTAGGTAATATTATATCCTTCTGGAGTCTTTGATGGAGTTGAAGAATGGATAGTTATAGTTTTCCTTAGTTATTATAAAAGACAAAGTATATATAAATATGTTAACTGTAGTTCTTGCTTGATAACTGTTTTGTTATATGTAATGTTACTATGTCAAAGTTAAAGCCTTCTTTTTTGTTTAAACAGAAAAAGGGGAAATGATGTAGGAGGATCTTCTGTATTTGTGTGTTGCTTTCATTGGTTGAATAAAGAGACTGCCTTGGCCTTTTGATAGGGCAGCCCTTAGGTGGGTGGAGGAGACAGAATGGAATTCTGGGATAGAGGAGCAAGAGTCAGGGAGAGGTGCCCGCCATGAAGCTCCCAGGTCAGACATACTGAATCTTTCCCGGTAAGCCACGACTCGTGGTGACACACTGATTATTAGAAATGGGTTAAACGAATATGTGAGAGTTAGCCAATAAGAGGCTAGAGCTAATGGGCCAGGCAGTATTTCAATGAATACAGTTTCTGTGTAATTATTTTGGGTATAAGCTAACCAGGCATTGGGAACGCAGCCCGCTCTCCTCCTTACTACATCCCTGTGCATTGGTCTGTTAATCCAAAAAAATAGATAGATCAATAGTAGTCTTGTTCATGAAAAAGAATAAGGAGTATTAATATACAAATAACAGAAAATAGAGTTAAGAACATTTTTCAGAGAGTGGCAATACTGAGCAATATGTATCTAGTAATTTTCTACCTTGACAATTGCTACTCTGTGAGTTTTTAAGGTTGTTCTTGGTAACAACACACTGTTGCCTCTTGTGATCATAATCATCTCCATTTTACTTGTCATGTCATGCAAATTCATGTTTCCTTCCCAAGTAATACAGTTCCAGCAGGTTACAAAGAAGACAAGTGAAAAAGGAATCCAGCACTGAAAGTGAATGATGGCATGAATGGATATTATGTGCAACTGACTTGTGTGATGAGAAATTCAAAATAAAATGCTCCAAGACACAGTGCATGACAATCTCAAAGCAGGCAATTCTTCTATACATTAAAGCTTATCCTTATTGTTAGGATTTTGGTCCATGCAGAACACGATAGAATTATAAGAACAACAACTCCTTATGTTGCTCATCTGATTTTCACTTGACACTAAACCACGGGAGGAGGGTAGTGATGTGGCTTCATGATGTCAATGTGATCAGACTAGGGATATTTTTAAAAGTTACACTGATTTTATTTAGTGCTTTTGTTGAGTGTTCATAGTATGCAATGTGCAACTAATTTCTTGATGAATATTAGGAAATTTATACTACAGTACTATTCATTGGGGTAATCTTAACTTTTATTTTATGTCTATTTATTTATTAAAAAACCCACACTGTTGAGTATATTAACCAATATGATGCAGTTCCATGTAGTATATAAAAAATTCACTTTACCTACAGACTTAAACATAAAGAAGTAGGGAAGATGTATGGTACTAGCACCAACTAAAAGGAATTAGTATAGCCTTTCTTTTTATTATTTTTTCTCTTATTGAAGAGATTTTTTTTCTTGCATTACATAGCCTGATTACAGCTTCCCCCTCCCTCTACTCTTCCCAGTTCTGTCCTCTCCTCCCATCCGGATCCACCCCCTTTTTGTCTCTCATTGAAAGCAAACAGGCTTCTAAGGTATAATAAAAAACAAGATATAATCAGATAAAATGAAAACTAGCACATCAGAATAGGACAAAACAAATGAACAGAAGGAAATTAACCTCAGAGAAGGCACAAAAAACAGGGACCCACTCATTTGTACACTCAAGAATCCTATAAAAACACTGAACTGGAAGCCATAATATGCACACAAAGGCCCTTTAGGCTAGGAAGAGACAAGAAAAATATATAAATAAAATTAGATTAAAATAGAAAATAATGAGATAAGAAGTTTGTAAAAAGGAAACTCCCTGATACACCATTATGAGATAAGGAACCTCCAATGATGTTGTTGAGTTTGTTTTCTGTTGTTACTGCTGGGCATGCAGCTTACCATTTCCCAAGTGAGACTCCCTTGGTGAAAACTAGATTTTCATTTTCAAGTGGCTATCAATTGAAGATAGCTCCCTGGGTTAGGGATGGAGTATATGTTCACTTCTCCTCTTCTCTTCAGGACCCTGTCTGGTGCAATCCTCTGCATACTGCCTCACTGTGAACTCATGCATCAATCTTGTAAGCTATTAACCACCATAGTACTGATATTTGACTTCCTTTACATCTTCTATTTCTTTACTCCTTTCTTTTATGGATGCTTCAGTGTATCTTCTTGCTGCTTTGAACAAACTTTCAACAACTACAACAACAACAACAACAACAAAAAACAATTCAAGGGAGGAAGGGCTTTTTCTGGCTCTAGGTTCCAGTAGATTCTCCCATCATGGTGGCAAAACAGAGCATCCTGGGAGAAAAAAAAGACCAACAGTTGTGTTGTGTCCACACTCAAGGAGAAGAGAGAAAGCAGGAAGTGAGGGTTGTTAAGTGCCTCAGGCTGGCCCCCATGATCCACAGCCTTTAGCAAAGCCTCCTAATGTTTGCACAGCTTTCTAAAACAGCCCTGTAACTATGTACCCTAGGTTCAAACTTGAACCCATTTGAAATGTGCCACATCCAAACTACAAAAACAGGGTTATTGCCTGGGCTCTGCCAGAGTGTGATGGATTTTCACTTTTAAATGCGTATTCTTTTCTGTAGATTTCAAAGGCATTGCTCCCTGGGTTTTTCTTCTTTTTCATTTTCCCAGGCTGAGTTACAATTGGCTCTACTATACACAGGCCCAGCACCTACTGACACAAGCAACTACCAGTGGAAAAATAGCTGAGAATAAATTGCATGTGTAGTGTGTACTGAACATGCACGGATTTCTTGATATTACAATATAAATGGCACAATGCAACAAATATTTATGCAACATTTACTTTGTACTAGGTATTACAAGTAATGAAGGGAGTAGATGGGAAGATGTGCACATGTTACATGCAAATGCCACACCATTTAATATAAGGAAGTTCAGCAGTGGCAGATTTTTGGTTTCTACCATGGGTATGGATGTGGTGGGGTGACCAAAAGGAATCCTGTAGGCACTGAGGAGTGACTGCATTATGTCTTTTAATATCTTTGTGATAACAGCTTCATGCTTCTTTGTCCTTCATTAGATCTCACAGGTGTCCTTACCACAGGTGAGTGTGGCAGGGAAGTTTGCACTACTTTGGAGTTCAGTGAAGAAGAATTTCATTGACCCTGCCAGGATCTGTTGTCTTTGAGGAGTACTTTACTCTGGGTGACAGTAGGTCCTTGAGCTCTCATTGGCAAGTGCGACTTGGAGTGCCGTCTCCCTCCCCAACCATGAGCAACACTTCAGGCCCACTGTCTGCTCTTGCTTGAGTGCTGTCAATTACAGGCTGTTCTCTCTGTGACTTGCACAATTGCAGAAATGTATCCTTTACCAATTTGAGGTTTCCTTAGACAATCCTCTTAGCTCTTAGAGGAAAGACTGTATCTCAGAAATGTTCCATCCCCTGATTCTGTTTTCCGTTTCTAATATGTTTTCACATGTTCTGTTTCTTGATCATAGAATAATGTGTATTGATATTGAAATCTGGAATATTTATACTAGTAGAAATATTCTCATCAGTCAAAAAATAATGTTTGCTAACATTTAACATATGTCATAGGATTTTGATTAGGAAATATGTAATTTTACAGAACTTATAAAACATTAGCATATTACAAATGCTATTTCTTTATTAGTGGTTTTCAATCTCTCTGGTTCTTTTGTCATCTAAATTTAATTTAATTTTAAGATATTATCCTCCAAAATTATTTTTTTTAGCTGCCATTCTTATTCTGTGGAACATTTTTCTATGATGCCATTAAAGTCTAAAAATTTCAAGGTCATTTGTATGTTTAATGCATTTTTATTTTTTCGATTTCATTTTGAAGTCAGTAAAATAAGTCTCTTCAGAATTCATAGTTTTTAACATGTTAGTATGAAATAAAATTTTATGTACAGTTGAAGCCTTACCATCACATCTTTCACTTGTACTTCATAAGGAACAAAAATTTCTATATGATTTTAGCCTGCTTTTGTGGACCATTGCCTGGAATTCTTCTCATGATGTCTTGATGGCTTATGCCCTTTTCTTTGTTGAAAACGTATAAAATGGACCATTCCTAGTATGTCTCCTCTTCCCTGTTTATGGAGCTTTGCAAATTGACTCTGCCTGATCAATACTGGTTTCCCAAACTTTGTCCCAGTTCCTCTTTATGTATTATCTATAAATACACTGCGTAGCCCACTTCTGAATCAGGAACTCTATATTGTGTATCTCTTTACCACTCACCATATTCCATACTCTCTGAGAAAGTTAAAATATTATAAAGTTTAAATGTTAAATTTTTAAAATTTAAATTATATTTATTTTATTGTGTCTATGTGTTTGTGGCATATGCATCTTCCACTACCCACATGTGGAGGTCAGGAAAAAACTTGGGTCTCGGTTCTCTTCTATCATGTAGGTCCTGGGAGTCAAACTCAGATTCATGGGCCTAGCAACAGGTACCTGTTGTCACAGGTGACTATTTGGCTCCCAGCTGCTCAGACTTGAAATAACTCACAGAAACTCTATAAATTAAATCATTGTTGGCTTATTATCTCTAGCTTCTTATTGGCTAGCTCTTACATGTTGAATTAACCCATTTCTATTAATGTGTTTATCACCACATGGTTGTGGCTTACCAGCTAAAGTTCCAGCATGCCTGTCTCTTGTGGGTGGCTACATGGCATCTCTGACTCTGCCTACTCTCTCCTGATCCTCTATCTGCTTGAAATTATTCTGCACTGCAATAGGCCCAAACAGATTCCTTATTAACCAGTGGTATTCATAGCATACAGAAAGAAATCCCACATCACCTCCTCTTTTCTGTCTAAATAAAAAGGAAGGTTCTAACTTTAACATAGTAAAATTACATATAACAAAACAGGTATCAAGTAAGAATTACAGCTATAATATTTATATCTATTTTGTCTTTTATCATAACTAATGAAAACTATAATTATAACTATTCTTCAACCCCATCAAAGACTCTAGAAGGATATAATATTACCTAAGATAACAGGAAGTACATTTAAGTAACTTCCAAAACTGTAGAATTTATAGAGACATCTTGTGGCCTGAAAAGTCACCCAAAGTTCTTCTGTAACCTTGGGGCATCCAATCTTTAGCCTACGGGCTCATAGTATCTGGCAGACTTTTCCATGAAGCAGGAAATTTCAAAGACAGTTTCACCTATATTGGCAGGTTGTCAGTCACATTCTTCTGTGTCATTCAGAATGTCTGGCAGACTCTTTCATGAAGCAGGAACCCCAGAGGATTGCCTTACCTTCTTTGTGCCACAAGCTTGACTATTATAGATGATTATCTATTAACCTATATTTCTTAATTATATATTACATTTTAAAATGAGCTGAACAAACACAATACCTTAATCAAGAGCAAAAATATACATATAACAAAATTGATCTTGAATTTGCATCAATAAACCAAAATCCATACCAATGCAAAGTATCCATCTCTGTGGCCTACACCCCTTTAAATGTGAATGAGCATCTATGAACAATATTTGGGAATTTGGGCATAGTTCTCTTCAAACTACTTTCTGCTGTTTATTGGGCAAAGAATTTCATGGAGACCTCTCAGGGGGTCTTGTTTCATTGAAACACATTAGTCTGGAAGAAATCTGCAGGCTCTCATCCTTTGTGGAAACAAAAGCAGAAATCTTTTTCAAAGCAACTTATCCTTAGAACCAAATTTTGTAGTCAAGATATCCTTAAAATATATATGCTGGTTTAGCTTAGCAGCCTGTGCAATGAAATGTCTCTCTTTACTTAGCTCATTCACAGTCAAAACATTAAAAGAAAACACAATAATATACATAATCCAGACTCTCTGTGTATATTCCATCTTTACATGGCTTATTTTTCCTACTTTCTTACTTTTTCTACAAGTTAAATATTTATTTTCTTATTTTTACTCCTTTAACCTATGACTGTCTGCACTCTTTTTCCTATAGTTGTCTATACTAATTTCTCTCTCTTTTTCTCTTTCTCTCTCTCTGAAGTCTTTGTACATTTATCCAAAACTGTGACCCATTTAGAAGTCTTTTCCATCGGAATTTTTCTTTATTAAATATCTGTAATAATTTTCTGACCAGGACTGCTTCTTAAAATGGTGAGCAGCTTTATTACAGCGGCCCTGGACGATGCTTTTCCCTTCTCTCAGGCTTTCAATACGGTAGAGGTAGCTCACTGCCAGCTCTGGGACTGCCGGATGGAAGCTGTCCTACGACCTCAACTCTGGGTAGCACCGTGCAGCATATAACCCCTTTTTTTTTTCTGAGTAAAAGCAAAATCTGCCATGCAGCACAGTGTGCACTCTGGAAATATATCTGTGCATGGCGGTGGGAACCCGCCATGCTCTCCTGCCTGTGCACTCCTAGCAGATCCAATCTTGCTGCTTGCCCAGGAAGGGGGCCGCTGAGCCGTGGGCATGGTGTCAACTATTTTCCTCCAGACCCCAAGTGGGCACACAAGCATCTGGACTTGAAGTGGGTGGTGGGCATTAGCCTTAAACATTTCTGACCATGTTGGCATGCCATTGGGCACTAGATGATGATGGAAGTTACAAAATAATCCTACAACAGCTCAGAATTGAGTATAATAAAGGGCTATTTATTTAAGGTTAGACTTACAGATCACAGTCCTCTGTATGAATGGGATACAGGAACTGAATCCAGCAGCCAGAAGAGAGAGTGAGCACGTGCTTTATGTCAGCATCTATAGTATAAGATACCATGCCCAAGTGGGCTGGCATCTTAAAGGCTACTGGCTGAAGGAGTTCCTACAGCAGTTACTTATATGTGCTGAACCATCTCACTGGCCTTTGGTTTTTCTTTTTAGATAAGTGACATCCAAATCTACCATACAAACTCCTACACATATACAAAAGCTCCCAGAAGGCTTGGAATATACCTTAGTGGCAGGGAGCTTACTTAGCATGTGTAAGTTCCTATGCTGAATTTCACTACTAAAGCAAACACAAAAAGAGCTTAGCCCATGCCAAATATTTATTAATACATTATTTTCTGATTTCTCATGTTGAAGTTGAGAAGCCTTGCTCATTTTCCCCATTCAATATACTCTATGTACAAGTCAAACTTTGCCTGGTTATGCTTTTGGCTTTGTGTTTTGATCTGCAATGTTCTGTAGCTATTGCTGAAGACCGTATGCTATAAGTTTTTAACCTTGAAATACATGGATTAATTTTCTTATTGATTATTTAATGGTGTGTTATCTATCTGTATAATTCATTATAATTTATATTGCATGGGTTAATGTTTAACTTTCATCATTTCTTGACAGTTTGATTTCATTATTCTTTTTGTTCCTTTTTTTTGCCTCTGGTGAGACTTCATCTTTAACTTGTAATAGCTTTTTTGACACTACAATTTTAAATTTGATAATTATTTTACACTTTGAATACCAATTAAAATTAACCCTCTTACGTGCTTCTGTTTTCTTCTACATCATTGGTTTATGCTGTTTCCCTTAGAGTTTGAGTTTGAAAAGTTTCTTATAGTTTCCTTAAGTTACCTCACTTTTATTTATTTGTTCTATCTTTCATGTTAGATATAAAAGTTTTGAATAAATTTGCTTGTCTAATTTTGTTTAATTGGGGACACCAAAATTGTTAAATGAATGAGTGTTAGAAGAGTATTTTAACTCAAGTGTGATCAAGCTGTGCCCTAAGAAACTTCCTAATACCATAAATGTAAACAACTTTTATAGATAGATATTTCCCAGTCTTTTGTCTGCTGCTATTTCTAATGTGGATGGTGTGTGGTAAGAGATCAGAATGTTCAGTATTATTCAGTATAAGGAATTTTACTGTTTTAGTTTTCATTATGGAATATTGCCTTACTCTCCTTATCCACTGCGTGAAGACTACTTAGTGGCTGAATTTCTCTAGAGCAATAGTTCTCAACCTGTGGGTAATGGCCCCTTCAACAAACTCTACCTCCAAAGCTATTTACCTTGTGATTCATAACAGTAGCGAAATTACAGTTATGAAGAGACAGTGAAAATAATTTTATGCTTGGAGGTCACCACAACATGAGAGACTGTATTAAAGGGACACAGCAATAGGAAGATTGAGAACCATTGCTCTAGAGAATACACACAGACACACACACACACACACACACACACACACACACACACACCGCGACTCTGCCAGGAGTGGGTTTAGTAGCTAGATTTTATGGGTCTAGCAAACGGACATATGGACCTAACTAAGATTTTGTAGCTTCAGTCCTTCCTGTGGCCTTATGCTTTTTGTTTGTTTGTTTGTTTTTTGTTGTTGCTGTTGTTGTTTTGTTCTTCACATTTCAGAAACTTGTAAGGGATTGGCAACTCCAACTGCTGTGACATGTTCCTTTCTATTGACGACTCCTCCCTATCTGTTCTCTGCTCTGAGATACTACCAACCCATCTATTTTCTTTCTATCTTTTCTCACATTTCCCCATTTTTATCTGCTGTCAACACCTTCTTGGTTATCTAATGCCTATGTATCCTTTTCATTGCTTAAGCAAATCTTATTTCATCAAGTTTTGTGTTAGGATTTAATGTATGTGTGTTTAAGGCTCCATGTAGTCAAAATTCTAAGAATGGCTACTTTCCTGTGAAGCACAGATGTACCTTCTTCATCTTCCTGCTTTGGAGATGCGGTCATTCTGAGCCCCATTTATACTATGATCACCTCAAGAATAAAGGCTTAAAGTTGGTGTGTATGTGTGTATTTGCATTCCAATGCAGGCATACATAGGTAATGTGTATTTGTGTGCTTTTGAATACCTGAGGTCAACAGTGGGTGGCATTCCCTAGGAGCTAGCCTCTGTGTTTTTATTTTCACAAGGGTTTTTCATTGGCTTGCTTAGGGCTTGTTGATGAGGCAAGCTGGCTGGCTTGAAAAGCTCAGTAATTTGCTTGTCTCCACTGTTCTAGTTCTGAGATTGCCAAGCATGGACATCATGCCTGATGTGGATTCTGGGAATCAAACTCAGGTCCTTATGCTTGTGTGACAGTCACCTCATGAGTTCCCCAGCCCTCTCCAGGTTAAGTTTATGTGTGTTACATTACTACAAAGAAGAATGTAGTGACTTAACATGTTAGCATGTTTTTGGTGAGGAAGCTTACTCCCTTAGGAAAAAGGACAATGAAAATTTAGAACAACTACATTAAATGTGGTTTTAAATTATTAAATGTCAAAGTAATGGCATTTCTCTTTATTTGTGATGTTATAAAGACAATGAATCTTGAAAGATTTTAGACAAGGCTTTTCTATGAATGTAGCTTAGACTGGGATAGTAAAGTGATTGATAAATCCAGTTGTAGGGATGGAGTTAAGGCTCAATGTTTAAGAGTATGCACTGCAGTTGCAGAGGGCACAGTACTTTGATTCCCAACACTCATGTTTGGCAAATCACAACCTCTAGTACCTCCTGCTGCACATACACAGACACACACACACTCATGCTCATGTACACATACACACACACAAAAGTTATAAAATAAAAAAAACTTCTGCCTCAACATGGATTTATTACTAAAGTAAAAAAAATATGTATAGAAAATCCTAGGGTAGTATAGAATGTTCTGTTAATAATCTTATTTGTTTCTTAGTAGACAGTACTTCAGATCAGAGAAATGCTGTTGAAGTAGTCTCATATAAAGTGATTCCATCTGGCTGTCTGCAGGATTCATCTTACATAAAACCCACTGTGTGCTTATCAGGAAATTTAAACCAACAAGTTACATCGATGGAGACAGTGCATCCAAAGAGTTAGAGTAAAACCTCCAAGAAACCAAATGCCCTGCTATTTCCATTTACATCTTAGGCAAAGGCAACACTGTTCCCAGCATCTAAACTAACTGGACTTATCTTTTTGCCCATTTCATGTCTGCTTTTCTTTCTTAGTTAAAATGTCTTCAGACTCCCAATACCGGCAAGGAGGAAGGTTACAAGCAGGCAAGTCTTTGCATTTTAGCTGACAAAACCTTTTTTTGAAATTCTGTCTGTGTGAAGCTCTCAAAAATTCAGCATCCAAATAGTCTAAATTATAGTATAGAAAGCATGCCACATGTTTGGGGAATGAACCTTCAACATCCTTCTTAGACTAATTTACTCCAACATGCAGGCTCTTTCTGTGCTTCTGTGCTGTCCCCAGAAGGCTGTGTTTTTCCTTGGAGCTTTGAATGTCTGACTACCTTTCATAACCAGTGGCATTCAATGCACTTGGGGTAAATATCATTTCTTTGGAGGTAAGTGGAGGGGAAGAGAAATCATTAAAGTCTGGAGTGTGGAATTGTTGCAATTGAAAGAATATCAAGTGTGTTGAATGCCCTGTATTTTAAAAGTAAGAGTGATCTCTATTATTGCCTTTTAAAAATCTGCCTTTTATATGATACCTGCCATGGGAAAGAGATGGTTGATGAGTAACCAATGATGTTGAACTTGTATTTTCCATCTGACTTGCTTTTCTCCTGAAAGCAGCATTTTAGTGAAATTGTGTTTGTTTTTCTTTCTGATAGGTTCTAATTGAAGTTTGAAGGTTCATTACACAGTGCTTGGGAATATGTTGTCAAATACAATTCACCTCTCACATAGTGAATGCTGGTATAATTTCATAGGACAGGGTGCTCAGAGCGCTCAGCTGTCAAAATATTTGGCTCCAATTTCATTCATCACAGACGAAATATCTGCACTGTTTTGATTTTCTATTTCCAAATGTTCGTATGGGGAAGCAAATAATTGGAGAATGGGTTTGAATGTAAGTAGATGAACTTTGGGGGTTGTACCAGTGGTAGCATTGAAATCATGAGGGCTGAGTTTAAACCATATGACCCACGTGACTCCTAGCAATAGTGGGGGGTATGCCTGAACTGACCTTTCTCTGTAACTAGATTGATGACTACCCCAATTGTCATCATGGAACCTTCATCCAGTACCTGATAAAAGTAGATTCAGAGATCCACAGTCAAGCACTGGGCCAAGCTCTGGCAGTCCAGTTGAAGAGAGGGTGGAGGAATTGAATGAGCACGGGGCAGAGGTCAAGATCATGACAGGGAAACCAGTAGTGACATCTGACCTAAGCTTGTGCGAGCTCATGGACTCTGGATGGACAGCTAGAGAGTTGGCATGGGAATGACCTAGGTCTACCTACATCTGGGTGACAGGTGTGTATCTTGGTCTTTTGTGAGGCCCCTAGCAATGTGACCAGGACCTGTCACTGGTGCATGAGTTGGCTCCTTGGAACCTATTCCTTATGGTGGGATGTTTTATTCAGCCTTGGTGCAGGGGAGAGGAGTTTGGTCCTGCCTCAGCTTGATGTGCCATGCTTTGTTGAGTCCCATGGGAGGCCTTACTCCATCTGAATGGAGATGGAGGAAGAGTCAGTGGAGGGGTAAGAAAGGAGGTGGAAGGAGGGAATAGGAGAAGAGGAGGGAGGGAAATTCTTGGTATGTAAATATTGTTGGTATTAAAATAAATTTAAAATGATGAATAAAATACAGTATATATACTGCATATATGTGTGTGTGTTTGTGTGTGTGTGTGTGTGTGTGTGTGTGTATTTCTATAATCTCAGAATTTGGGTGGCAAAGACAGGCAGATCCCTGAGGCTTACTAGCCTGTACTAATCAGCAAAGAGTCTCTGTATCAAAAAACAAGGGGACCACATTCAAGCAGTAACACCCAAGGTTGACCTCTGGCTTTCAAGTGTATCTACATAGGCACACAATATACAGAAAATAGACAGGCTTTGGCACTCATACAGCATGTCACAAGATAATCATAGCCTCCTTCAATTATATTGCAATATTGAAGCCTTGCATGTTTTGACAAATGTATCTCTTGAAATAAAACAAAAACCACTTCATTGATCAAATCACATCATCTGCAGTTAATTTTAATGAAAAGGGGCAGGTTAAAATTCTAAAATAGTTCTCCTTTTTACATACATACTTCCTCACATAGAAGAGCATCTCTGATTTTATCTGGAAAACTGAACACATGTTAGGTAGGTTTGGATGCTCAGTAAATGAGTGTACTTCAGTGTGAAGACTGTTTTTATTAACAGAATTTTTTATAAACTGGCTTGGGTAGCTTCCAGTTCTGTGACAAGAATAATCTATCATCATAAACCTGTAACATAAATGTACAGGCTATGTTCTTGTTTCAGGAGTCTGTAAGATGAGTCCCCCTTATGAACAATTTATAGGAGAGGCTCATAAAAAGAATCACAGTGATGGCCCAAGCAACTGTAGGGAATAGTGTGCTGTTGAGGGACTTTAAATCATGAGAAATGATACTTCCAGGGACTTATTAATCTCATTTCAGATATATATTATTCCATATATATATTTGGCAAATAGAATTGGAAGGAGGGATTTATATTTATATTTTTGAGGGGTGCCAAGCTCATCAATGTATCATAGGACTCAAACAATCTTTAATACTTATTCTGAGTAGAATATGTTGCTGTTTCATGTCTAGGGCCACCAAGACCAAGCAGTATCATTTTGGATTTTGCTTGTTTGAATGGAATAAGACTATCTGACTCCAAAGACATTCTGCAAGCAGAAACAAACTCATATGTGTGTGTGTGTGTGTGTGTATGTATATGTACAAAATTGTCCACAGCATAGGAATCCAATTTTATAACATGCTCACAAAACTAAGCAATCCTGCTTAATTATTATAAAAAGGTAACTTAGTACAAAATAGTTGGCATTTTCCACTTAAAAGTTATTCTCGTTGGTCCTTGTTCATTTGAATCATCCATTTTTCTTTTTTTATAATGTTCAGTGGGGGATGTGAGACACAAAATTTTCGGAAGAAAATGAGAAAAAAATTAAAGACAATAGGTGTTCAAGTATAGGTATTTGTGAACAGCAATTTTTAATGACATTATTACTTATGGCATATGAAACTGTGTTTTACCAGCTAATGTTCTTTTTGAGTTCTGTTTTATACAGTTAATAAATTATTCTTTAAAATGTCTCCCAATATTATTCATCCTCCAGAGAGAATTATTTGAGACATACGTTTAAAAAATCGTGTGTTTATTTGTTTATCATTATTATTTATATTTGTGTGTGGGTGTGTGTGTATGCGCGCGTGTGTGCACGTGCGCACACACCATAGATAGCATAGGTCGGTGAGAGGACATCTTGAAGGAATCAATTCCCTCCTTCCCCATGTGTTTTGAGATTTCAACACAGGTCAGCAGCTCTGATGCTAGGACCTCTGCCTGCCTCCCCTGCATCATTCTTAACTCCAATTTTACTCTAGTTTCTTGAGTCTAGAAACAAAACATTAAAATGCACTAGGAAAAAAACACTTCTTCTCCATAGTGTGTTTTCCACTGGGATACATTTCATTTTACTCTTCTAAAGATTAGCTTGAAAACCAGGCTTTTTTTGGTCTGTTTCGACTAATCTGTTACTTCTAGGATATTGTTTTTTTACTGCTGAGTAGTACTCTAATGTGTGAATGTGTCAATTTTCTCTATCCATTATTCAGTTGAGGGGCGTCTAGGTTGTTTTCAGGTTCTGGATATTGTGAATAATGCTGCTATGAACATAGTTGAACAAGTGTGAATGTTAGGTGACAGGTGTATGACTGGGGCAGATTGCAGGGCCACTGGCAGTGGCACCAGGATTTATCTCTACTACTTGTACTGTTTTTTGGGGAGCCTAATCTCTTTGGATGAATATCTTGCTTAGCCTAGATATAGTAGGGAGGGTTTTGGACCTTCCCCATTACAATGTGCCTTACCATTTCTGAGGAGTGAATGGGGGTGGGGTGGGGAGGTAGGTAGAGAGAATGGCAGGAGGGGAGAGAGTGGGAACTGGGATTGGTGTGTAAAATGAAAAAAGATAGTTTGTTCTATTTAAAAAATAAAAGAAATTAAAAATAAAAACAATAAAAAAGAAAATACATATTTGCTCAAGTGTCTTGAATTTTTGAATGAAATAACTTCTGGAAATACAAGAACTTTTTTTTTTCTGTAATTTATACTTTCTTTGAATAATTTCTTGAAGTCTGTTCTGCTGTTATTGGTTAATACACAGACCCTTTAACTAAAAATAAAATGAAACAATATGTATGGAAAGAGAATAGAAACAAAAGAAATATAATTTCAACTCCCGAGATTACCCTGGGCCAACCTTCATCATGCAAGCTCTTCTTTGGAAAGGCATTGTGCATTTAGCTGAACAGTTTGAAAAATCCTTCTTATTTTGATAAATGATTCTATTGTTTTCTCAAGGCTAAATATTCATAAAAGTATCTATTCATTCACACAATCCTTTTTAAAGTGTGGTAGGTTAAGGAAAAAGTAGGTCAGTGTCATGAGAAATGAGCTTTTTCTTTATCAAATGGTTAATTTTGTATTCTTTAAAAGAGCAAAGATCAGCCTGGCAAATAAGGTACTTGTAATAATGAAAGTCCTACACACAGGAAAAATGGTCTTTTTGTTTTTAATCTGGAATTGATTAATTAAACTTCATTGTGCATACATTGCATAAAAACACTTCAAGGACAAAATTCTTCCTCATTATACAACCAGTGAAGGTCCAGATTTCAGGGAGTGACTCACACTGGATGGAAAAGTGCTGACAAGCTGGGTGTAGCTTTCTAGAGGCTCTTTCTTAAGATTCTTGTGAATAGAGTCCATGAGCGTGCCCAAAAATGAATTGGTTCACTGCATTCTTGCTGCTGTGAAGCTTCGGGCCTGGGCTTTGGCACAGAGATGGTGGGCACCCATAGCACACAGCAGCCATGCCGAGATATCGTGTGCACTCCGTGATTCAAGCTTCCAACTCTGTCTAAAGACTTGAGAAATTAGACACTCATTAAAAAGAGACACGAACCAGTGTATTTTTAAAAGGAAAGAGCACAGGAAATTATTTTTAAAAAACTAGCAGCAAAGAAAGAAAATCTCAATTATTTCACTAATTATGTATTGAATAAACAATTTGTAAGCCTGACACTGTTAGATTTTTTTTCTGTGTGCATTGTACTAGCACTATGTAGAGTGTGCCCAGAACAAAATACACTTCTTGATAATAGATGTGATGCCTACCTATAGATAGTGCCCAGGGCTTGGCCAGAGTCTGTACTGAATGACACATGATAAGTATCTTTGTCAAACACTTAAAAACTATTCTTGTGTGATTTTCCTGGGGAAACATGAACGTATTTTCATCCCAGGTGGGGCCACCAGCTATAGGTCAGATAAACAGTTCCACCCAAATCTAGCTTGGTGAAATGATGAGTTTATGTGGGCTTTTACAGGGCACAGATGACTTATCACTGAGAACTCATTCTAGCTTGGGTATAACTAACAAAAGGTGTTTCTCTTTGAGCATCCCGAGCTTCTTGCAGGGTCTCCTGTTCTCAGCTTGTGGAATGCTGAACAGGAGTCTTGGAAATCTGCTATGTTTCATGGATTTCCTGAAGCTTGTGAATTTTGTCATTTACTTCCTGAGTCTTAAGGACCCTTTCCTTCAGTAGGAACTGTTTCAGTTAGTAGGAAATTACTACAGAAAAACTCTCTCCCTGAAAGCGTAAAGAAAACCCTGTCAGTCAAGGAACTAAGGCTTAGATGAGCATCAGCAGGAAGGAAATGAGTGAGAACCGTTTTGATTTTTGTTTTTGCTTGTTTATTTATTAATTAATTTATTTGAATAACTATGAGAGAGAGAGAGAGTCCTTTTTCTCCCTAGGGAAGCACAGGCCCTGTTGTTCAGTGGTTGAAGGAAACATGAGCCATAATTTAGTATCTTGGGTCATTCCCAAGTCACTTGGTCTCTAAGGATCCCGGAAGTCTCAGCTCTTTTATTATAGATCTATTACTGTTCAAGAAAACATCACTCCTGTGCTTCTTCACTTGTTGAGTGAATAGTTTCAAGTTCCTATTATGTGCCCGTCACTGACTTCTGCAGTGGAAAAAACAGGAAGGAACAAATTTTTGTACTTAGGATTTGTTCATGTTGGAGAGCCTCTTAGCTAGAGGAAATGAAAATCTCAAGACAACTCACAACTATCTGTAACTCCAGTTCTAGGATGTCTGATGCCCTCTTCTGATCTCTGCAAGTCCTCACACGGTGCATGCACACACATGCAGGCGAAGCGCTTATACATATAAAAAGAAATAAAGTTAAAAAAAGAATATGATTGATAACCAGTAGGAAAAAAATCAGCATTAAATATATTAATTTAAATTAGGAAACTTGCTCTCAGGAAGAAAATTTAACCTTACGTTAAGAAATCAATATAAATTTCTAACACTCACATTTTTATAAATGATCAAGTTTAATTTTCATAAAAATTAAGATAATATTCTGACCCTTTAAGTAGCCATGTGTATTTTGATCAGCCTATACTTGTGATTTTATGTGAGTCTAGGGTCAAGAATTTCATGCTCTGCTGACTGAGCTAGTTGGGCACTAGAACCTATTGTTAGAAGATTTTTGTTTGTTTGTTTGAGTAAAAAATACGAGTGCAAATTCAAAGCACAAACACATAGCTAAAATATAAACAGCCTCCAGACATTCTGTCATACTCAATCCCTTTCTCTGTAGAATATTGCCTACCAAAAGTAAGAGTCTGCAATTTTTTTGATGTGTTTAATTTTCCCAACAACTCTGAGCATAGGTACGAAAGATGGCTTTATGGACTTTTTAACTGAAAGTGAGTCAGTTTAAAAGTTCAATAAATTTAAGCAGATATCCATTTAATATATACTTTTTAATCAGTTTTCATTAAAACATATTCCTGAATAACCAGAAATAACTTTGCATTATAAAATGAAGACATTCAATAGTTGGAATTAATATTCAGTTCTATTGTGATCATTTATTTTCTTTATATTTTCAAGAAGCTTTCTAAACTGTTTCATGATTTGCCTTTGCATGACCCTTACTAAATCAGTCATTGCCCACTGGAGTCTCTACATTAGCTGTCTTTGAAGAAAATAGGTTAGGTTGTAACATAGATTGGGAATAACATACAACTATGAGAATTAAAAGCAAGATGTGTCACTGGTAAGAGGTAGTGGTCTTCTTTTGCATATTTGTGGAAGCCAAATTTATTTAGAATATGGCTAGTTTTATTGGTGGCCATATGGGAAGAAAAGGAAAAACAACCAAAGCCATTCTTATTTTTGTAGCTGGCATGTGATATCCATTTTTCCTCCTCTGTGACAGTCTGTCATTTGAGTCGAAAGGATTTGTCCCCATAGCTTTGAGAACCAAGAAGAGCCAGTTTCTCTATTCTCTCCTGTGCATGGCACCACAGGGACAGTGAGCACTGAAGTAAAAGCAGGCAAGCAAACAAACAAAACACCCAAACTTATCATTTACAAAGTGAACTCATTTTAAAGCATATTATTATAGTTTTAAATTAACACAACACCTATTTTGATCTTTTAAAATGAATTCATGTTAAAAGCAAGCAACAATTAGCAGCTTTAATTCTTTTAATGTTGTCATAGGTAGAATTAAAGTAGGAAAAAATACTTTTGAGAAAGTCCATAATCTAATATGGCTAGAGACAAAAAATGAATATTTCCACTGGAAAATATGTAAAATGTTGTGGAAGATATAGGCGCATAAGCCATGTGTGAATGTAGAGGAGAGTTAGAATGATTGATAGGTGAATGACCAAAGAAGGACATTACAATGTGGGCTGTATTTCTACTGGACTCATTGGCATTGAACAGGACAGAGATTAGTGAGCAGACAGACAAACAGATGGATGTTACAGGCAGAGGCTCTCAAAGCAGAGCCTGCAGTAGACATTTAGTATAAGTGATTTGTAAAGGTAGAGCTCTCAGTGATAGTGTGAGGAAAGAGCAGAGAGTATGGAAGAAAGTGGGACTTGATGTGACTTCAGTGGCAGCCAGGCCCCATCTGCCAGAAATAGGGTGTGTGTCCTGTTGCCTCACAGGAACAGGACACCTGAGTTCTGTATCACATTAGTTAGTCCCTGGCTGTAACCAAAGGATGTGATAAAGGACAAGCCATGCAAGTCAGTAGGTGACTCAAGATAAGGAGGCTGTCACAAAGGCCAGTTTCTGGAACGGCTAGAAACTTTTGACAGTGAAGTTCAGAAATGGAAACTCAAGCCTGTAGAAGGTTTCTGGGTAAGGCACTGACAGAATTTCCACAGTGGAAACATGGTTTAGGTCCCTAGAAGGCCCTGTGGGACAACAGACCAGTTAAATGGAAATATTTAATGCAGATTGATTATGACTTCTGATTGAAATTACTTCATTAATTGATAGGACACTTCATCCCTCAACAACACTGGATTTTGAGTCAGAAACTAGGACTGTGTCTTTTGCTCACAAGCAATTTCATATTTGTTACTGAACCATGCTGATCCTCCAGTTCAAATATGTCCTAGAAAGCCTCTAATGCTCAACTCCACAGGTCTGTGAGAGTTAGATGCACTAATTCATAAACTGAAGCATCTCACACTGTGCATGGTAAAGAGTAACTCTTCTTTGGATGACATGTATTACTTTATTCCCAATGGGCAAAGCTGCTATGATCTCCAGGAGATATTCAGAGGCATTGTTGAGTTCTGGGGATCCTTAACTTTGGAGTTAGGGTTTTAGAGGGAGCCTCTTTGGCATTTGAGTGTGTATGGTCTTGGCGTGAACAGTTTGTCTTTTTACAGCTTTATGCTTGTGCTTACCTCATCGTGGAAAAGAAACTCTGCTGAATTAGCAATAGTGAACAACTGGAAAGGATGAAATACAGGTATCTTAGAGGCCCAGAGAGTACATGACAAGGAAAAGCCATTTTTATTGAAGGCTTTTGGTAATGCTTTAAGGATAATCCCAAGTGGTCTCTATGTCTCATATAATGCTTTTCCCAATATTCTTTGAAAAGGTTTCAACATCATCTTAGCTACGCTGCTACTTGTTTTTATTCAGCTTAAATATCCCTTCAGTATATGAAGTAGAAATTTTTGACTGAATGTCCAATGAGTTTGCTGAAAATACATAGAAAACTTATACGTTTTCATCACAGCTCATATTTAAGACAATTTGCTAGCAAGTTATTCAATAGTGTTGCCCTGGTAGCTGAAGCCACTGCTACAGAAAGTGGCACTGAATCAAAGCCATCTAATACGCTCCAGACTTTTGGCTAGTTTGGTAGGCCCCAGTGCTAATGAGCTGAACACAGGAGATCTCACTTCAGAGCAGGGCTGATCTCTTTCTTGGGTGGTAGTCCTGCCTCTGGGTTTGGCTCAAAGGCACAGCCATGTGCAAAGGAGGATACTGGTAATAACAGAGTTTGACACCTTAAGATTTCTCTTCTGCCAGGATCACTTTTTAACACCCACCTTAAAGGAATGGGGAAGTTTCTTAAAGAACAACAGCATCAAAACAGAAGCATTATTAAAACTGCATTGTTCCTTTTGCTTTAGGAATCATTTTGTTCACAATAATGTTAGAAACTTCACTGGTGGGATGTGGA
Source organism: Ondatra zibethicus (assembly GCA_004026605.1). Taxonomy (NCBI): domain Eukaryota; kingdom Metazoa; phylum Chordata; class Mammalia; order Rodentia; family Cricetidae; genus Ondatra; species Ondatra zibethicus. The sequence goes on along the minus strand of PVIU01008949.1, from coordinate 25,549 downwards.
GATGGCTCTGCAGTTAAGAATACACGCTGCTCTTGCAAAGGATCTACGTTTAGTTATCAGCACCTATGGCTTCGTGAATCACAACTGCCTGTAACTCCAGGTTCAGGAGATCCAACAGGCATCATATACCCATGCAAACACACCACACACATGTATACACATGCACACACACACACACGACACATAAACACACACATACCACACACACAAAATTAAAGTAAATTAAAAGAAAACACCTCTATTGGTGCTTAAACAATTAGATATATAACTTATTTATGATGCATTCTGAAAAAGTATATGTAACCATATAATTACCTACCTATTTGATTTAGGATTGTCTTTACTTGTTCTCGTGCATTATTAATTATGAATTTCCTTGTTTATTATATGGAAATTTGAAAATGAAGAATGGGAAAAATGAAGGCAGAAAAAGGAAGATGGAAACCCTAAGTTTTCAGTTTCCTAGCCAGGTAATAAACTGCTAGGAGAGCTGAAATTCAATGTCACAGAGACAAGGGCACATTTAAGCACAGAGCTAACTGCTGTCTTATGCCAATGATTAGATAACTAAGGCTATTCACAACAATAGCTATCCACCTTGGGAATGGATACCATGCCTGCTTTTCAGTGGCAATGTCCCCATGTGAACGAATCCTGGAAATTACCTCTAGGCACCAATGCTGACCGGTGTTTCAAATTAATGTACCTTATTCAAAATGCTTTTTAAGAGTTTCACATTAACACTATGTGAAGTCCTAATATATCACTCAGTCACTAGTCTAATCAAGGTAAGCAGTTGGGCACCAGCATGCTCTCTGTGATGTTAGTTGGCCTTCTGTGTCGTCTTGGGTGACTCTTCCTGCTTTATCAAACACGGCTTTAGAGATGAGGACAAAATATATCCCTGCATTCTACCAAAAGAATTGCTTGAAATTGCAGACTGCTTGCCTTTCTAGTGCTCACTTTGCACCAAGAGAAATGGCTCTGTAATTGTGAGCTAAGTCAGGTAGGTGAACCTGACCCTCAAGCTCAAATACTAATGCGTATTAGGAAGTAGCATGCCAAGGGATAGCAAAACCTACAGTATTGTATGGTACTATCTTGTGGGTGAAACGTTAGAACTGGGGGCTGGAGGGATAGCTTGGCATGTAATAGCATTCCCTGCTCTTATAGATCTAAGTTTGGTTCCCAGCACCCACATTAGGTGGCTCCTGACTCCCTGTAGTTTTAGCTATACAGGATCTGACACCTTCTTCCAGCTTCTCTGGGCACCTATGTACACAAGTGCATATGATCATGCAGGCAATACAGATAAATAAAAAATTAATAATGAAAAACAAAACATGTTAATGGGGTATAGGATAAAAACCTTGTTTATGTGGAAATATGTATAATCCTATCAGATGATAGACTGGAAAACTCACATACAGTTTTAGATACTCCCTCATTCACCAGCATATTTCCCAGAGTAATAACTCACAGAAAGAGGCTGGTAGTAATGTTTTAGAAAAGTTTAACAGCGTGTCCTAACTAGCAATGATTTTCAGAGAAGTATTCACAATACTTTTTAGTAACTATGATGAAGCATCATTTTGTTTTATTCACTTTGAAGTTGAAAATCATTCAAATGGGTCTTGTGTCTTCTTTAGAGAACAATTGAAGGAAAAAACATTTTTAAAGCAAGATGAATGACATACAGTGCAATAAGTACAACAATACTTACTGACAGGTGTTATAGGTCTAGAGGTCAGAGTGTTGGGTGAGTCTTTGATGAATTAGTGGAGTCTTCCTGAGGGAAGAAGAATTAATCTAAAAATGTATAAGGATAAGCAAGTGAAGCTTAGAGGAACAGGATCTATAACTGGGGGAAAGGTGAAGAGGATAGAAAAATCCCTGAGAAATAATTTAGCAAGGATTATGAGAAGAACACAAGTGAGCAGGCATAGTGATCTTAGCACTAGTCACTGAAAAGAGTGTAAGCATGCTAGATATATAGAGTGTGAAGAGAATAATGGAAGAGGGGAAACAAGGTCAAGGGTAAGAGCTGGAGGAGTAAAGTCAACTGCTGGGCAGGAGGCAGATCATGAACTTCATTGTGAGCCTTATTGGAGTGTCTGAGAGATCTCTGAGTGCAGGATGGTTATGAACTGGAGGAGCCATAGCATGAAAGTTTATTAATAGTCTGTTGAAGTGGGAGTAGAGAGATGGCTCTGTGGTTAAGGACAAGAACTGCTCTTGCAGAGGATCTGAGTTCAACTCTTAGCATCTACCTTAGGAAGTTCATAACCACCAGTAACTCCAGCTCTTGGAGCCAGTGTTTGTGGATCGAGTCCTGTGGGGACCTGGACACTTGTGCAGATATTCACCCATAGACATATACTTTCAAAATTATTTCTTTTATTTTGGGGGGTTTATAATAATGACATCATTTCCCCCTTGCATTTCATCCCTCTAAACCTTTCCATATAAACTTCCTCTCTTTCAATTCATGGCCTCTTTTTTTCATTAATTATATTTCAAAATACTTAAATATAACCCTCTTAAGATATATAATGTTTTTTGTATGTACATGTTTTCAGGGTTGACTATTTGGTATTTCAGGTTGACCAATTGGAATGCCCCTCTCTAGAGAAGATTTTCTCCCACTTTCAGCACTCCTTTGTGACTGTAGGTTGTGTGTGTGTGTGTGTGTGTGTGTGTGTGTGTGTTTGTGTGTGTGTGTGGGGGGGTGTGGGTGTGTGCAGGGTTGAGGCCTTGCCCCTTTGGCATATCTATTGTTGTTGTCCTTGTTCAACATTTGTTTTGTCAATAATGTTGGTGAGACTTTATGGTTGTACTTTTTAACATTTCTAGATCTCACAGCAAACCCCCTGTTTATCTGGCTCTTACCATCTTTCCACCATTTTTTCTATAATGATCCCTGAGCCTTAAGTGCAGGAGCCATGGTGTAGATGTATCAATTGAGATTAACCTTAAACTCTGCATTCTGATTGGTTGTGGTTTTCCATAACAGTCTCTGTCTGTTGCAGAGAGATGTTTCCATGATGAGGGGTGAGTATAAAGAAAAATATTTGGGATGTAGTTAAAGATAATGGTGGTTTAGTAAGGGAGCAGCATGGGTTCTCCTCTAAGGACCATGGCTTCAGCAGCTCTGGTAGCTGATTTCCAGTGCCAAGCACGATTTCCTTCTTGTTGAATATGGTTGTAAGTCCAGTTAGAGAGCTGTTGGTCACCACCAAAATGTGTGTGCCACTGCTGTACCTGTAGGGGTTATGATTATGTGCTGGTGTTGGTGTGGTTCAAAGGCATCACAGTTCGATAGGACTGTTGACTGCCTCTCTCCTTTAGAAGCTTGCATGACATCTGTTATCATGAAAGTAATTGAAGTAATTAAAGTATATTTGAAGAAGTTTTCAAGGCCTGAACTAGGATGGTTGCTGGGGGGCCGGGGAGGACTGTAAAAATACACTGACAGTTTGCTGTGGTGTTTTGACCCTGCAGGACCTGGTTATTAGTTACATGCAGAGTGTAAGGTAGAAGATGAGACTAGATAAGACGTGCAGCCCAGCGAGGTGGTTGAAGGAAAAACAGATTTTGAGAGGAAATGAATATTCCTGGTTTGATTTAGTTTCTAATTTCTGGTACTTTGTAGGTATCCAGTCCCCCAGATGAAGGTTGAGAGTCAGAACTTAATGGAGTTTTCCCTCATGGAATGACTCTAGTACTTCAGTGTATAAGGCCCACTGGTATCCAAGGGATCCATAGCTATTGTTAGTACAGACTTGCAGAATATAAAGCATACACTAAGAACACCAGAAAAGCAAAGGTCTAGGAGAGGAAATGAACTTTTCCCCAGAGTGTACTCAGTATTCACATTTTTATCTTTAAGAAAAGCATGAAAGTAGAAACAAAAAAGATTTTTTTGTCCTTCAGACCATATTTAATAGAGTATCTTGTAATGATATCTCATAGATATTTTAATAAACAAAACTTTCCTTAGGAACAGAACACAAAGAAATCATACAAGTCAGCTATACAGGTCAGGCAGTGGTGGCACACACCTTTAATCCCAGAAGCCACAGTAGGCAGTCATAGAGGCTGGGTAGTGGTTGTGGACACGTTTACTCCCAGCACTAGAGTGGACTATAAGGCAGAATGAGATGGGAACTTGCTCCTTTTCAGTCTGAAGATTTCATTGAGGTAAGAGCTCTCTATTGGTTTGACTGCTTTTGCTTTTATGATCTTTACGTTGAACCCCAATATCTTTCTCTGTTTTTTTTATTAATTGTGCTACAGTATCTCATTAATAAATAGTACACAGTGTGAATGGTGTTGTCAGCCATGAGGACTGTCTTTTGGGATCTTCTAATCTCTGTCATTTCAGTTCAAACAAATCCAAATTTTATGAAGCATAGGTTCATGTTCTGTATACAAGATACTTTCCAAATATAAAAAATACAAGCTCCCAAGAATAGAGGCTTCAGATAAAATCTGGTTTAAGATTTCTCTCCCCTCCAAAGTGCAGGTCCCTGTATCATAGAGCTATTAAATAGATGTCAAAACAATATTTGCCTTCACCTTTTCTTTAAATTTGCTTATGAATGCAGTTTCTTCTCTTTTTAAACTTTTAAGATTAAATGGTTTTTCTTATTAATGGTTGTTATCAGAGGTCAAAATTGTACATATAAAAGATACATAATAAATATTGCAGATGACTTAAGGTCTTCATTATGATTCAACCTTACTGTTGCAAGGAGGAGGAAGCCTTGTACAACACTTATGAGAATAAATGTGACTGTTTCAATAAAACTTTATTGGCAACATAAGACACGGATAGTACTTTACATATTTCGTGGTTAAGTAAAATTTAAAGTCACTGTCTTATTTCTAAATGCCTCCATTTAAATGAATATAAGGCTATTTAGAGAGCTGTCATTGTACATAGTTGGCAAGCATCAATGAAATTTATACATCAAAAATTAGGTTAGGAAAAAAATTGAAATCCTTTGATTTCCCTTTGATGGATTGTCACAAGAAGAAAGCAGCAGCCTGGATCATCTACCAAGAGGAATAACATGAAAGACCAATGAAATACCAGAAACTAGATCCTAGAGGGAATGGAAGCTAAGAAAATGTTTAAAGGGTTCTTGAAAAGCAAGGCTCACTTGGGAGGTGAACCTGTTCAAAGGACGCATTAAGTAGCCTCGTGCGAGAACAAACGATTTTCTGAGACTCCGTTCCAGCTTCTCTGACACAGGGCACTCATGGTCTCTGTAGTCAAAGGGATCTGCGCATGAGCAGCATGGGGTTAGGGCTCATGCTGGAAAGAATGGTGAGCTATCATCAAAGTGTGAAGATGAAGGCTGAGAAATCCAAAAAGACTTTCATCATAGCGCTCTTTTTTTGGCTTTAATTTAAAATATGTTTGTTTATTTATTGTGTATGTGTCTGTGTGGATGATGTGTGTGTGGGCACACGTGTGGAGGTAAAACAACATATTGCAAGAGCTGTTTATTCACTTTCATCACATGGGTCCTATGGGTTGAATCCAGGTCATCAGGTTTAACAGTGAGCACCTTTTTGCTGGCCCATGTAACTCATTTATCTGTTTAATTTCATAGAATTTTTTTATTCTATAATATTTTCTTATCTTGATTTGACGATTTTGAGATTATGACATTGGACATAAAGGAAGAAAATATTACTCAGGATGGGCTATGCCACCCCCACGGTTTTAGGCACCACCACCAACAGACATTTTTTTTGCCATTCACAGTAAACATGCATGGTTGTCAGCAGGTGTCGGTTACTAGCAAGTCACTGAGATCACTATCTGTATGGAGTAGCCATCTTCTCACCATTACTGGGAAGCATGATAGAAGGAAAAGACACAGTGTAAATGGATAAATGCTTGCCTTTGGAGTGGCTCGATTTTATTTTTTATCATTTAAAAGCCTGAACTAGTTGCCACTCATTCACACTGGCCAAGGATATTCCGAACTGGGTGAGATGACATCCAGGTACCTAAAAGGTGTATGAAGAAATCTCAGACTGTGATAGAGCATTAAGGATACAGCACAGACTTTTTAATAATTGTGTGAGTAGTTATTTTGTTGATTTATTAATGCATATTCTTTCAACATGGTAAATGCATAGGCTATTAATATTTTTGTTCAATGCATTCTTTAGTCATGTAAAAAAAAAGTGCCTCACAAACTGAGAACCACAATATATTGTGAAGGATGTGGTGTCTCTGATGTAAGATCGCATGAGATAAAAGGACATGTCTTGTTTCTGAAATCTTCAGGAATGTGATTTCTATGTGTTATTCTTGCAATATATTAGAAGTTAGATGGGGCTGAAGATGATTTGTTTAGTGGTAGGCACATTTTCCAGAGTAGTACCAGAGACAGTAGAAATATGACACCAGAGACCATAAAAATGTAATAGTCGCCTCGGGCTTTGCCCTCTTGGTTTACATTAACTTAGATAGTTCTGAAAAAATAAACAATTCCATAAATCTTGACTGTTTTCAAACAAGAGAATTTGACGTATTTCACTTCATTTTATAACTCAGTTATCAGGGATGTGGAGAAAGGTGAACGATTCCGTTGGCCGCCGATGACAGAAACTAATCTGTGCTGTCCTCTCTGGGAAACTGTTGATCACCTTGACTGAGATAGCTGAAGGCTCAGCTCTACTCTTTCTGACTTGGCCTGGAAAATGATAGACACCACTACTACCTATAGTTTCCTGTGTAGGACAAATTTCATATTATTACATAACTACAGGTCATTGTATAGGGCAAATTGTGTTATCACTTAATGCAAGAGATCTGAATGACATAAGAGATGACCCTGAAAGTTTAACAACTATTGGTGAATATCTTTTGCCCACACCCATATCTGTGACCAAATCATTTAAAAGCTTAGCCATTTGCAGCGCACAACGACTGTCTACACTCTATGCGCTACCATACAGTTTGCGAGCTTCAGGCAAGGGGCTGGAGGTTGAAACACACAAAGACACAGAGACAGAGAGACAGACAGACAGCAAGACAGAGAGCACAGACAGACAGGGACTTCTAGTCCCCATGGAGGATTATATACCCAACAGTCAGGTGGGCCAACAGGTGAAAACCTTATCCTCTGATCCTCAAAGCAAGGCAACACGTGCTCGTGAAGCAGAGCTGGTAAACAATTGTGACACAGCTTTTAGTAACTCAAATCAGAAGGAAAAGAAAGATCTCTAGCAGGGAAGAGCAGCTGGAGGCCAGGACTCCAAATGATCCCAACAGCCATTTGTTAATAGATACACCAAAGAATCCTTTTGCAACTGTTGGGGTTTTACTTTGGATATAAACTTCTTGAGCTTGAAAAAGCAGACTAAGATGATAAGGAACAGTTATCCAGTTGTGGTTTGCTAAAACTGTCAGAGGAACTGTTTGCTAATTACATAGTACAAACAGTAAAGGAAGAGGGAGGTCAGAGTTTAGAGTGATGCCTGGGCCAATAAATCCTGTCTACCAAATTCAAATTACTGCTGCTCTGACAAAGAAGAAGGGAGGATCTATTAAGCTACCAGTAGTGGAAATACCATAAATTGATGTCAATAGTGTCTTCTCATATTAAATATGGCAGTGCAAAAGAAAAAAATTATCATTCTATGCCAATGTCACACTCACAATGGATGTGTGTTTTAAAATATTTTGCTTTTTGCCTTGTAAATCTTTCCCCTCTGCATACCCTAGAGCTTTTGAAACGACAGTATGCGATGAGTGTGGACAGTTTGCATATAGACAGATACCTGCTTCAGGACTTCCACATTGATTGTTCCTAGCAGACCAGGTAGAATACATTTTTGTATTTTATAAACAGTAACATTCACAAAAAGAAAGGAGGCAATCAAGGGTTTCTCTTAGGGATTTAGTTTTTCTGTGTGAAATAACAATCTCATTCTTTTGTTTGTTTGTGGATGGGTTCTCATGGAATATTGGGTCATTTTAGGTTAGGATGAGGAAACTGATGTTTATTGAGCTGTCCACATATCTGCTGAAGGAAATTCACATCTATAAATAAACAAGCTTATTTTTCTATGGTGTCAGAGAGATGATAAGACTTTTATACAAAAATATTTCTACCAGCTGACATGGCGTGACTGCTAGTCTAATGTCCCTTTCACATCTACTTATTAACTGTGCATCTGCTTTGACGAATCACAGTGGATATTATACAGTTTTTTTTTTTTTTACTTCTTAAGAAGTATGTCGTGATCTCTTTCAATCAATGTCATGAACAAAGGCCTAGAATATTAATCCAAAGACAAACATAACGTTTTGCTTTAAATTATTCTTAACATAATGTGCATTAGTATTTAGACAGTTTCAGTATTTATTTTCTAGGTTTTAATAGTGTCTTAGTTAGCTTTTTAATGCTATGAAGAGACATCATGACCATGGTAATTCCTATGAAAGAAAACATTTAATTGGCAGTGACTTATGGGTCAGAGGTATAGTCCATTATCGTTATAATAATAATAACATTATAGTGGCATGCAGGCAGATAATGGTGCAAGAGAGGTAGCTGAGAGTTCTACATTTTGACCCACAGGCAGCAGGACGAGCGAGTTATCCACTGGGCCTCAAAGCCCACTCACGCTGTGACATCCTTCCTTCCTTCAACAAGGCCATGCCTGTAATACCACTCCCTATGAGTCTCAGGGTCATTTTTATTCAAACCACCATAAATAATAATTGTTTTCAGTTTAAAGCCAAGTGAATTGAGAATACAAGTTGTCTCCTTTCTTATTTTTTGACTTGATGAAGGATGGTCTCCCTGAATAGTTCACCATGATGTCAACTGTTCTGCTCCTCCTTGCTCCTCGTCACAGTTGACTGAGACCTATGAAACCATGAGACAAGGAAATCTTTTTCCCCTTTATTCCTAAAGTATTTGGTTACAATGTCACAGAAGAAAATGCCTCAGGCATTCAACTTTTCATACACTCACAGCCCAGTCTGTCCTTCTAATATCAAATTAGTCACACAGTCAAAGTAGTTAGTTTTAGTTGTGTGGATGCATTATTGCATTGTTCTTTGGCAGTCCCAACCATGTCTTCCTTCTTTACTGTTCTTCTGAAAAACCAGATTTGTGAGAAAGTGATAAACTATATCTTCGCATTCCTGTTCTGTAGAAAACTCAATCTTTGGCATATTGTCATGTTTTCTTAATAAATAATAAATGCTACAAGTCACAATCTGTCATAACTCCCATTCTCCCCTTGCTTTTCTTGGAACAACTGTCATCATATGATTGTTATTTTTCTCTCCATTAAAAGCCCTCTGGTATATATACATATATTGTGTCTATAGCTCAGGTGCTATTTGCTAGTTTTAGAAATGGTGTGATATCTTTCTTAACTTATTAATTTTTATATATTATAATCATAATTCTTAAAAATCATGCTACTATGTTTAACCATCAAAAATTTAATTTTAATTAATTATACCAAAAGGTAGACTGGCATGTAAGTTAATTTTTATCAACTTTGTGAGTAAAATAGTGTATCATCAGTGCTTTTATTAATAAGATTAAGCCTTTTCTCTTGACCTTTGATATTGCACCTGAACATTTAGTGACTTCCTGTTTTTCTAGAGAATAAGCATTAATACCCAGAGGCTTGAGGAAATGGGAATATTCTAGATGCATGGACTTGTGGGTGGTTATTTGGTTAGTGCTCACTTTACAGCGTGAGAATGGTAGAGGACGATGGGAAATGCCATGCTAGAGATCTTTGGCTTCATCTTCATAGTTTGCATTTTACTAATGGACTCTGATAGGGCAGTGTCTCCATCAGAGAATCATTTTAAAGGAGAGTTTGTGCAAGATGCTTTGGAGGTTAAGGAATTAGGATGGGGAAGATGCGGAGTAGGAAATCAATTTAGAAAACTACTGTTGTGGACCAGACAAGAAATGCTAATGACCTGAAGTAAGCAGAGGGAATGGCAACAAAGGAAAAGTGATTGTAATTACAATTTAGTTGATAAATTGAATTTCAGTGATTTGAACTGGATTGTGAGCACAATATAAATGTTAATGATATTTGCTTAACATATACCACTAATATTGTTATTTTCTTTACTAAACTCAAAATTTAAGCAGTTAGACTCCTTTAAATATTGCCCTGTGTTTTCCATTATATTGTCAGCATAGTAAGTAAAAACGCATATAATGAATAAACACAGCAGCAACCTTTACAACAGCACCTACATTTATAGTGCGGAAGTTTCTTGCAAATAAATTCTACTGTTTTTATTCCTGCTTTCAGTCACTCACATTTTCCCATGTCCTACACAAAATTCAAGCACCACATTCTTTTATTTTATCTCCTGCTGTGATGCTGACTCAATCCGGAAGGTCTAGCAAATGCCTTCTCTAATCTGATGTGATCTTTTCTTGCTTATGACCTGATCCTGTTCTCACTGTGTGAGTCCCTATGTAAACCTCATTTGACTAAGGCCTACCCATTCATAGCCACTGTCTGAGGTCTGACCCTTCTTCCAAATGACTCATTCATACCACTCCAACAGGTAGATCAGTAGTGACAAGCACCCAGGAGTGAAAGGCTCAGATGCTCAGTTCCCCTCTTCTCTAGACATAGGAAAGTGTCTCTTAGGAACACTGTGCTCTTTCAACCTTCTCTGAAGAAACTGTGCCTTCGAAATTCTTCTAAGACTGAACACCAGAAGGACACTTTTCTAGGGGAGGCAAAAGTTTTCTTTGTACAGGTGAGAATTTGAGTAACGTTGTTTTGTTTGTTGTTGCCACCATTAAGAAATTCTTTCTCATCCATAGCATTCCTTTCCCCTGACTCCCTGTGTAGTTAATGCTGGTAGTCCCTTGGACAAATACAGCTTAGTTAAATTTCACTCTTATCTTTCCTGGGGAGTGCCTACTTCCAAATTTGTGTTAGAAAACAATATAAATTCCATGTGTATATCTCAGCAGTCACTTGAACGTACCTAGTAAGTATAGAAAATAAAGACTTATGAATGCTTTGTAGGTTACAAAATGATCATTGTCTTAGTATTATGAATAGAAGTAGAAAATAGTTATTAGACCAAAGATACATACTTTTTTCTACATTCTGTATTAGTTTCCAATCTTTTGATACAAGTTACAATATAGAATCCTCTAAGTATCACACTTAAAATCTCCTTTCTTAGCTTGCTTCCATTCCTCTTGGTTTTATGGCCATGGTAAGTGTGGCTTGAAAGTGGAACGGGTTTCTGTGAAGAAAAGTGGGTCATATGGTTGTCTGCACAGATTGGGGGGAAAATCACTAGATTCCTGGGCTCTTTTGAAGGGTGCTGTTTTAAAATACAGATTAGTCAAGGTTAACAGTACTGTTACCAGGCCAGCTACTTCAAGATACCATGAAATTTAAAACTATTCAGTGCTCATGGCAAAATTCTGGGCTTTTGATGTTGGGACAGGAGCAGACATTTTATTGGAAAGGGAAGGAAAAATAGAGATTAATAGAGTTGGATGATTGGTAGGGCGAGGGAGGCTGACTTTGCTTTAATAAGAAAATTCCTTTCCTTTCGAGATGTAGAAATAGCAAGGAGGTGAAAAAGGCACTTCCAAGGTGAGCATAGCATCAGCAGAGAGCCCACTTACAAGACCCCAGTGTCTCAGACATGATGGTAGGCGAATTTTCAAAAATGAAGAGTAGAAGATAGCATGTGAATAGGCCTGAGCCTGCTCTTTTACGACCTTGGTCAGCATTCATCACCCAGGCTTTTCATCAACACCTCTTCCTTCTTCTCTGACTGGATTCTTTGAAATCTGTGGTACCACATCACATAAACTGTTATCTGGACATTTTCAGTCTTGCATCTCTAAAAATCAAGCGTTATATAAAAAAAAAATCAATATATATATATATATATATATATATATATGGCCCACATATATATATACATATATATTCCATACACTGCCTCACTAACACTCAGTATCAATTATTTTATATCATCAATAGTTATTGTTGAGCTTTTACAATATTTTTTTTTTGCTGTAGTAGTTATAGGAAGGAAAATATTTGATCATTAGCTCTTTATTTGCCACAAGGTAGAGTTTCTCACAGTGAAGCACTATTGTCCGGCTTTGAGGGGAAAAGAAGGGGTTGACTTGCAAGGCTTATTTTGGGGTATCTGTGTGAAATCATAGATTTTCAGCATATTTCATGTGTTTCAGTCTGTTGTAGTTTGATGTCCAAATGGTTCTATCTTTAGGCAGGGGAGGTCTCCAGCATATGTTCTTAGCCCATTCCAGCCAACTCTCCCATCACCATTTCTATGCTTTTTAGTATATACTGAGATTATGTTAGATGATCTTGTAGATTTCTTCCTTTCGTCTTAGACTCATTTCACTAAGGAGAATAAAAGGATGCCATTGTCGAGAAGGCCACATCTATCCCAGCAGGCTTACCACTCTTACTGTATTGTTAGGGTCTATGTTTTGCCAGTGGGCCAACAGGATGAGAATATATCATGAGTTCATTTCAAAATACTCATTTGAGATTTTTTAGGGTTGATTTTTTTTGCATTTTATATTTGTGATGCTTTTTCTCATCTATTGAAAATTTTTATTCCTGATAATTTATTCACTCTATCAACCCAAGTGTCTATTTATGTAATTTCAGAAGAATAATGTCAAAAGTCTCATATACAACAGCTACTGAGATAATTCTCCTAATGGTTATTTTGTGGTTTTCATTTTAAAGATTTGTTTTGTTTTGAATGTTGTATATGTATCTGTGTCTGTGTTTGGGTATATGCACTTAAATGTAAGTATCTTTAGAGGCCAGAAGAGGGTGCTGGATCCCTGGAGCTGTACTTACGGGTGATTATGAACCATTCAACCTGTGTACTGGGACCTGAATGTGGGTCCTTTGGAAGAGAAGCTAGCTCTCTTAACTGTGGAACCATCTATCTATTCTCTTGTTTTATATTTCTACAACATATTTTTGGTCAGAAAGACATTACCTGATTAAAAATAAAAAAGTCTTGTTATTGACTCAGCCGCAAACGTTGTGTTGCTAGCAAGCCTTGGTGATAGGAATCCTGAATGGCAGTTGGTTGTGAAGGAAAAAAAAGGAAAACCGAGCTTGGAAGCAAGACTCTTAAACTTAAAATTCAAAGACCTGTGTTTAATTCTTGAGATGCCCACGATTACTTTTTCACTCATTTGGAATTTGACTAGTTACCTTCTTTCAGCTGTTCCATAGCTGTATGGTGACGATGGAACGAAATGACATCAATGAATGATATGACAGACACCTGTCATAGTAATTACTAAACACATAGTTTAAAAAGATTAAATGATAAAGATTGGGAAAGAGTTTTGGAATTTTTTTATTGTCCTTGGATGAGATTAGGCAACAGGATATTTCTGTCTGCTGATTTTAAGACAGCTACCACTCCTGATACCATGATGAACTCTAGAGCATCGAAGTGGGCCAAACCCTACTTGTGAAATAAGTCATAATGATAATCTTTACTGCATGCACAATGACATGCTAAGTACTTTAGCTGCTTTGATAATTATCTAATTATTTTCACAAGACTTAATAATGAAGGGACTATTACCCTTGTTTGACAAATGAGTAAATAAGGTTAAGAAAGAATTAATAATTATTCAAGAGTCAAAGTTATATAGCTACAGCTCTCAATATTTTGATATACTGACACAGTCATACATAATCATAATTTTAGTGTCTTGTGTGGGTTGGGGGTGGGTGTGAGCAGGTGGGTATATTTGGGTGTGTGGGTTTGTGTGAAGCCAAAGTACAGCCTAAGTGGCCAAGAGGAGTTCTGTTGGATGACTATACAGTCTCATTTGCAGAGAATAGTGCTTGTGTACACTTTATGTCCTGTTACAATCACTGCTGGCACCAACTCCCGTCCTTTGAAGTCCCCTACTTTTGATTCCCGACAGTCTTCAGGAAACCTCTTGGGTTCTTTAATGTCATAGTTTCTTAACATGCTTTATGGGAAAGTCTTCTTTCTAAATTAAAGAAAAACAATTGAAAAAAATACACCATCCTGGTGGAAATATGTCTCAGTATCTTTGTAGTCATGGTGAGTTCAGCCTGAACCTCTAGAGAAGATAAAAAACAGGCTGGTCTCCCTGCTGCCTTCTGTGTTTTAAGTCTATATATTCCCAGAACTTGCATTAGATCCTGCCAAAAACTGTCACTTGGGTAGTGTTTCAAGTAAATAAATGATCCTTAGTTGGTCTGTTGCCACTAAGATGGAAGTGGAGAAGGCTAGTTAATAGAAGAAAGCTGAAAACCGAGCGCTCTGTCTAAATGTTTATTTTATGTCACCATTTTGTTTCTTAAAAAATATATAACCAACTAGAAAACAAGTACACCTTTTGAAACTCATTTTCCATGTGTGCTGTTTAACAGAAAATTAAAGGTCAGGTAAAATGATCTTCTGAATGAAGTTTTTGATTGGCTTTATTTTATTTATCTTCTTATTGGAGGCAATCCTATAAGCATTCAGTCTTGCATTTAGCACCAGAGATGTCATTCTCTTTAGAGCAACCTATGGGTCGCAAAGCCTCTGGGAATCATGTATTGGATACCCTGCATAACTAATGATATTCTGCATATCAGATATTTTCTTTGCAACTCATAACAGTAGCAAAATTCTAGTTATGAAGTAATTTATGGTTGGGGATCACCACAACATGAGGAACATTATTAAAGGGTTGCAACATTAGGAAGGTTAAGAACCACTGATTTAGAGAGTCGTTATGGAAGTTGAAACAAAATAATTCTAGATGTAGTTGTGATCAGGAAAAATCTAATAGAAATAAAAGTACCCACTAGGTATTAGTGAAAGAGCCCTGAGAATGCAAAACCCACTATACGCCCAGAATATGTCAACTTGGACAAATGTATTAAATTCTCTCTTTATATAAGTAAAAATCAGAATCAATGAGATAAAAATGTTAATAAGTTTAGTAAATTTCTTTTCTAGAGTTGTTTTAAGTATTGTCTGTCATACAAAATCTTCTAGCCGAATACTCAAGGAAGAAAACATGAATAACATTGTCAGTGGGGGCGGGGGTCAGTGCTCAAGAGGACAGAGACTGATACTGTGTAAGCATTGCTTGAGCAATAAGATGGCCGAGTATTGGATTCATCCAACTTCTTAGAATTTAGACTAAGTTAATTTTTTTAAGTCTTTGAAATCATATGACTGGGGGAAATTTAGTTCACTTTTACTCTCCATGCAGAATAGAGATTAAATTCATCAGAGTTGAGCCAAATAAATTAAAACTGAAGCATTTAATTTAGAAAACTCAGAAATTTCTTCAGGCTGAAATTGTTAATTTAAACAAGTCTATTAGATTCTGTTGGAATTAATAGGATAGTGAATAAAACTGAAATTATCCTTCGGGGGACAATTAAATGAAAGACAAAAAAAGCATGATTTCATAAGCATGTATGTGTATGCATGTCCAGACATACACACATACTCACACACACACAATCCCTAGAAGGTAAAGATTTGTCTTACAGAAAGTGTAAGGATTGGTAATGGTGGTGATCTATGGATACAAGAAGCTTAAAATAAAGCCTAGAAGATGCTGTAGTTGTATTGGAAGCTAGCTTCTTTAGTTCCATAGTAATCCAATGGATTCATTCAGTAATTCTTTAGCTACATTTTTAAGATGGCTTAAACTGGGCTCTGTGTTCTTCTAAGTTCTCACAATAGCCTCTGTAGCACCAGATATACATGGACAAATATTTGTTCTCAAAAGCTAAAAACTCGACTCTCGAGCATGAAGGCCAACCAGAGTCGGGGACTGCGAACTGGGTGAGTGTGGACCAGCAGAGCTGTGGCTGCCTTTGAGGAATGGAAGTCAGTCATGCTCCTCACTGCTGAGCAATCTTTAACATCTCCTTTTTAAATCGTAAGTGAATGGTGTTCCCAGACCTTGTAAGTGTAAGCCTTTGCATCCAGTGACATTTTCTACTGGGCTACCAGAAACCAAGCCTTTTCCTCGGGCCTTAAGCTTCACGACTGTTCAGAACAGATCATTAAATCTGCCTTGCACGACTATTGTAAGAATTAGAGAAAAAGAAAGCCCAAAGGGCCTGGTATGAAGGAGGCACTCACATATTTTGTCATTATTTTCACTTCCAGTCAACGTTGGTTGATCTTTTTACATCACTTTAGTACAGAACTTGTTGAATGGAATTGTTATAGCTCATTCAGGTGACTGCACCATGAACTAAATGGCTTATTAGCAACAGCGGATTTGTTTCCTAAGGGTCTCAAAGTTGGGAAGATTAAAGAGGATCATCATAAGATAAGGACCTGCTAAGGATCTGACAGGGATCTTAGTAACATGTTTCACCCTCTTCCTGTAGCCTTAAGAGGTGGAAGGGAGCAAGAGACTTTTCCCAGTTTAAGGGCACTAATCCTCTTCATAAGAGAGCTACCATCCAGATCTTAGTCCCTTTCAAAAGCTCCACCAGCAAATAAACATCTTTACCTTGAGGAGATTTCAACATGTCAGTTTTGATGGGCATTTGGCACAAAAAAATCCATAGCACAGTGCAAGATATATATATAATGTATATATATTCAATGATACCATTTGAAAGGGCTTTCTGATTGTTCAAACAAAACCAAGCATAGGACTGTAATATCAGTCAGAATACCTTACATAGATTTGTTTGTAGGGGATATTAACTTTCTTTACATATAATATGCTATTTAGGTTTTATGGGGGGTCTTCATCCTGTTCTACTTAAGAATAAAATATTATTCTCTTCTGTATTTCCTACTGGCTCCCTGAAAGAAGCAATCATTTTAATTATTGATTATTTATGGTTTAATGGGAAGCCATTTTATTCTGGCCCACAGGAATAAAACTGGCACACATGCAGTGCATGTGAAGCAGCTCGTGAATGCACATCTATCTGAGAAAATATGCATCTTCAGATGCGAATGTGCAGTTAGAGCCTGGCAGGCTGCCAAGCTCCTGACACAACACATTGTGTGCACTGTGGTTCAACTTGCTATTACAGTGGGTCTTGTGGGTGGGTCTTCAGCTAGAGGCAAAGGAACCCTTCAGAGTCTTGTGGCTAAAAGGACATAATTTATCAGCTTGCCTGAAGACAACTACATGGTTAAAGACTAGCTCCTACTTCTATTTTTGTCTTCAAAAAGCTTACTTTCACTCTTATTTATCTTGCCTTAATCAAGAGAGTTGATTGATTATGAAAAATATTTCATATGAAATATCTTTATTATGTGTATGTGTGCCACCTAAAACAAATGAGTGAACGGTGTTTTTAATTGAACTGTAAGCACATGACTTGACAGAACATTAATCACAATATTATTTATCTCTTTATACGCACAAACAAGCTACCTTAACATGCATGTGTCCTTGTATTTAAGTTAGGAGAATCCCACTGTAGAAGGACTCCTGGCAGGAATGCAGGTATTTAAGTTTGCTTTTAATTAGAAAGGGGACAATTCTATTGTTCTTTCTTAGTGTAGATGGAAGGTTATGACCAAACAACTTAAATAACTGTAAGTGAAGTATTGTTTAAACAGGGTTTTGAGTTAGAGTGTAAATTCTTGGGACTTTGGGGTGCTTTACAATCTGATCCTTAAAGGTGGCAAGGGCATTTCTTGTCATTTTTGTTTATCCCACTCCAAGCCTAGCCCCCTGCTGCAAAACATTTCATTCTTCTAGATTTGCTCCCCCTCCCCCTGAGTGTGCCTGGTGACTTCCTTACAAATAGAAATTTCTACCAATGGACAGAGTTCTTTTCTTCAGTTGACTTCAGTGATGATATCAACACTGCTCTTTGGTCCTGCAAGATGAAATTCTGCTTTTTTTCTGATCACCCAGGCCTCTCCCAATGAAAATGGATGGGTGTGCTCCAGCATATTACAGAAGTAGAGACACCTTCATTTCTACTTCACAGATTCCTACGAGTGAAAGATAGACAGTTTGTAGCATTACATCCAAACTCATTTTAGAATTCTTCATAGTAAATTGAAGAAGAGAAAGCAATCTGCTACTCATATTAAGCAGTGGAGTAAAATGCTTGGTTTTAAAGAACTGTTTGTTTTGTTCGGGGAAAAGAAGTTCCCGCTAACTGCTTAAACCTTGTAGAGGAAACCAAAGCAACCATGACATCTATTCTAGGACAAAATAAAGAGACTAGAATCATGTGACTAATTAAATTGATAATATGTAGACATTCAAATTTTAATTTTTATACATGCTTCCTATGTACTCTTTTTTAGTTTTTAAAAGGATTCATTCTTTCATAATTTCATACACATGCATAATACTATAATGCATTCTGATTATAGTCATCCCTCATCCTCTGGGATCTCCCTCCACCTTGTCAACACCTCCTTATTCCTAGAAATTCCCTCCTTTAGTTTCATATCTTTTTGTCTTGCTCTTGTTTTCAACTTTGACCCACTGAGTTTAAGCAGAACTGCCTGAGTGTGCGTGGATGTAGAGATATGTATAGAATCATAGGACTCCTCAGCAGCTATAGAACTAATGATAATGACTCCCGTTTGCCCAAAAGCCATCATATGACCCCAGAGAAGGGACAGTAAATGAACCACCTCCCTGTCCTCAGTCCTGTGGCTGAATGTGAACATGTTCAGTCTCATGCAGGCGCTGTGCAGGAAAATGGAGCCGCTGTGGCTTTGTGAACTCATGAGTACAAGGGACATGTCATGTCCCCAAGATGGCACTACCTTCCTGCCATCTGCTCATGGATCCCTTTAAAATGTTTATTACTATCATTGTGTATGTGTATGAGATGTTTGAGTTTGTGTTCACGAGTATGTGTGTGTGCGTGGGTATGTTAGTGGTCAACTCTCGGAGTCAACTCTCTCCTTCCACTATGGGTCCTATGTTGGAGGAGGGTGCCTGCTGGTTCCCAGCCTCTTAGCCACAAAATAATCACACAGAAACCATATTATTTACATCACTGTTTGGCCCATTAGCTCTAGCTTCTTATTGGCTAACTCTTGCATATAAATGTAACTGATTTTCATTAATATGTATATCACCACGAGGTCGTGGCCTACCAGCAAAGTTTTAAAATGTTTATCTCCAGCAGGGCTCCATAATCTCTCTGACTCTGCCCTTCTTTATCCAGCATTTAGTTTCATCTTTCCCGCCTACCTAAGTTCTGCCCTGTTATATGTCATATGTTATATGTTATATTAAATTCATTAATTTTATTCATTAATCACAGCATATAGAGGGAAATTCCACATCACCCCCAGATATTGAACTCGGGTCATCAGTTTTTCAGGCATGTGTGCTTTTCTTGTTGAACCATCTTGACCTCTCATGCTCTTACTGTCTTCCTCTACATCTTCAGTGATATTCTGAAGCATTGAAAAGTGATGCAGATGCCCTGTTTAGAGATGAACACTCAACAATCTTCCTATGTACTATTTATTTCTTTATATGTTTAATTGAAATAAAATATCTTGTAAGAAGTCTCATCTGAGAATGAATGGAGAGCGAAATATAGTCATAGTCTAATAGTTGCCCTTGTGTACATGTTATTTGAAAGTAGAACAGATTTTCTACCATCATTTGTAGATAGAATTTATTTATATGTGAATTACTTAATTACTTTATATTATGTAACATATAGGACAATTGATATGGTCCACTCTTGGATTTTTTTTTTTAATCCAGTGAGTAGTCCTTGGCATGTAAAGCCTTCACATTCACAATTATACCTCTTATAGTTTCAGATAATTGTAAGAAACATTAAGCATTAATTTGGTTTTATATTTGTAGGGATAGATGCTTGTGCTCTAATTTCAGCCACTAATGGTCAATGAGCAAACCCAGCTAAATGCCAGTACTAACGCCATATTGGCAGGTTGCCTGTAAAATGAAGTCTTATATATTTACTTATATGAAGTGACAGCTTTGTTTCACAGCAGGAAGTGGAACAGATAAAATTCACTTTAACTAGACTTAACTGGAGAGGTATTGTGTGAAAGAATTCTCTTCAAAGTTAATTTTTGGATCCAATACTAAGTTATCCTGAGTTACAAAGAAAAAGCACAAATGCCAGTTATCTGAATACTTGGCCATATGGAAACCATCACTAATATGTAACAATGCTTATTTAGTGGGAGACTCAATCTCAGCTACTGAAATTACGTGACCAGTGTAACAAATGCCACAAATTTTGGCAGAACCTTGGCATTGAGGGATACAGATATTCACACAAGACTACAAGAGACATTGAACTTTTGATTAGCTAGGGTAAAATGGGAAGATGCAGGCCATGTATGTATTTTGTGCTGTGATGTTTCTGTTTTCCCACATGGCTTTGTCCATTCTCTCATCACTTTGTGTTGAAGGTTTGGTTGGAGAGTCTTCACATGCTCTTGCTAAGACCATGGTTCTCAACCTTCCTAATGCTGTGACCCTTTAATACAGTTCCTTGTGTTGAGGTGACACCCTGAACCATAAAATTATTGTGTTGCTACTTTATCACTTTAATTTTGCTAGTTATAAACCATGACATAAATATCTGATACATGACGCTGAAAGAGGTCGTGACCCACAGGTTGAGACCACTGGTCTAAGAAGAAGGAGAAGCTGTAATTGGTCAGAGAAAAGACAACGTCTAGGGTTATGCAAAAGAAGACTATGACATCGTTTAAGATAGTTGAATCTTTTATATGAAAATGTTAGGGCTAGCATATGCCAAATACAACACTGGTACTGTTTAATTTCTCTGCCTTCCAGAGAGAACCATTGCTGAGATACATTGCAAAACCTTCCTGTGGATGAAATCACTTTACCATGGCAATTCAGCAGTTGAGGCCAAGTATTTCCATTCATATATACAGATCACACCCAAAACATTCTGCCTGTAAAACTCAAAGGAAAATATTACACTGCCATTTCCACACAAAGATACTGTTGACCACAGAAACTGAAAGAAAAATCCACTGAGAATTTGCATATAATGTACATGGATCCTGAATGTACAATGGGTGAACAGTTATTTCTCACAAATTTCAGCAACATTGTCTTGACAGTGGCTCATGTTGCCTCTGTTGCTAGGCGACCTAAGAGGAGCTAGAAATTCAACTCAAATTTACTTATATATGTTAGATTTTATACATATTTTATTGAGAATGTATTACACACATCATTACAGGCTAGCTGTACATGTCTAGTCTCATTTTTTGTGTGAGCTTTTCATTACCTTAATATGAAAAACATTGCCTGAAACCTTATACTATCTCCAGGCTTCTAAAATCAACACAGTCCTGCTAAGGTGTACATTGCTGTTACTCATTGTTGCAGCAACATGAAGGGAAATACACAGCCTTACAGCCTTTATTGATGCAGAAAGAGTAGTTATTTTTAATAAGGTATAGAATATGTGCTAAGAGAAAGATAGAATTTCTGAAATAAGTTGTCTATGAAAGAAAGGAGTAGTTTCTCAGGTCTAACTGGTTATTCTAATAAAATTACTATAATTAATGAATACAGAAGTAAAGTTAATAGGGATCTTAAGTACAAGGGAATATTAAATGTCAAAAATATGGATATAAAGGCTAATCAACTTTGACAATATACTATGAGGTTTAAGAAACTGGTAGCATGTTAATTTCAAGTTAAAGCTCAATATTTGATCCTGGGGTAGTTTGTGAATATAATTTTAAGAGTTAAATGTCATATCAATACCACAGTTCAGATAACTGGATATTAATAACAAAGGAACTTACTGCAGCTAAGCAATAGATCATGAAGGTTGAAGGATCTCAAACTGATGGTTTGAATTAAAGAAGGTAGATAACAATCTTCTGCCAGTAAGGTGTTTGCCTTATGAGTATGAGAATAGAATCATGCCCCAGAAGAACTCTGGGTATCCATCTAGGGCTCAGGTAGGTTTGGGGGATTTGTCCACAGGCATTGCCCTGGAGACAAAAGATGCTGCAGTCTGTCCAGTGTTCAGCCTGTAAGTGAATTAGAAGGCTAACTTCTATGTTTTGTTTCCTCTCCTCTTCACCATTGGAAGGAATCTTTCTCTGTGTTTTGTGAGATTGGTGGAGGGGTGATGGAAGCAGTGTGCTGGTCACTACGCCAACAGAATTTTAAAAGCTCTGGCCATAAGCACCAGCCTAGAAATAGTGTCCATGAGTCTCTGCCCAATCCTGTTGTGCTGTGGTAATTCAGACAAGGTCCCAAGTCTAAACCCTGAACTTAATGTTCACTTCCTCTCCCAAGTTAACTGTCTTTCTCCTGCCTTGTGGACAGTTAGGAGAGCAGTGGCTGGTGCGGCTCTCCAGCTCCCCCTTCTCCGCCTTCTTCAATGTATCTTCTCTTGTTATGCTAAAATCACATCTTGGGATTTCTCCCAGACTTCATTAGCTTTGGCAGAGTTTCAAAAAAGAATACTCATTCAACCGGATAACTCTGTCGAAAGAAATTGACTGGAGGGTCTTAGTCCTTCACCTTCATGCTTCACCTCTGATATAATCGACTTTACAACAGAGTCTTGGTCACAGTTTTATTGCTGTAGAAAGATATCATGACTAGGCATTTCTCATTTAAAAAAAAGCACTTAATTGAGGCCTTGCTTACAGTTTCAGATGGTTAGTCCATGATCATCATGGCAGGAGACATGGTAGGACACATGCAGTACTGGTGCTGGAGAAGTAGCTGAGAGCTGTATCCTGATCCAATAGCTAAGGCAGACTTTGGCATGAGCTTTTGAAACCTCAAAGCCTACCTTCACTGACATACTTCCTCCAATAAGGCAACATCTTCTAATATTTTCAAATAGTGCTATTCACTGGTGAGTAAGCATTCAAATCTATGAGTCTAGCGGACCATTGTTATGCAAACCACCATAATCAGGTTATCAATAATAATATTAAACTAAAACTAAACAGGGGCAGCCATTATCACCAGTAGTTTACTGTGAATGTTCAATTAGTATTCAATAACTCTGTAGTTGAATAAACAGCAACAAAAAAAAGTGTTCAACAAGGAACAACTTGATAGCATAAACCTCCATAATTGGGAACAAGCACCATTTTAGTTAGTGTCTCGGAACATCCAGAGGTAATTGGTACTCTACTCTCCCCCAACAATTGTTGAGCATTTTATGGTTTGGTGATCGAGTTTAATATCTTTTAATTGTGCTAAAATAAGGAGTTTGGTAAGAAATGGATGCTATGCAGGGGCTGAGGATTGTAGCTCAGTTGGTAGAGTGTTTACTCAGCACGCACAAAGCCCTGGGTTCTGTCACCATCACTGCAGGAAACTGGGCTTACTGGAGCACACCTGTAGTTCCAACAGTCAGAAGGTGGAGGCAGAAGTTCAAAGTCACATTCAGCTACAGTGAATTCAGGAGCAACCTATTCTATGTGAGACCTCATCTCAAAACATAAATAAAAAAAAAGAATGAGTTACATTCTTAACCTCATTTTTGCTCATTACATGCTTTTGCCTCAATCTTAGCGGCTGGTGTATAGATAGAGGGACTTAGATCTCTTCTCCCACTTTGCAGATTTTAGTCCATTTGCCCATCCATCCAAACTACAAATCACACAGCAAAGTCCCATTTTACACTCACTGTCATTTAACTCAGCTACCGGGTTCTCTAGATGCTGCCTCTTGAGGTCCATCGGAAAGCCACCTGCTGCGCTTTGCCTCTGCAGCCATGGCTTGCCTCCTTTACAATATTCTTCCTTCTATCTCAAGTGCCTCTTCAGCTACTAATAGGCAATCCTCTAGAACTCCTGCCTTCAGTTTTCATACCATCCCTGCTTAATGCTCTCTTAGGAGCCCCACAATCTCTGTTTTAGTTTGGGTTTCCAGTATTGTGATAGACACCGTGACCATAAACCACTTGGGGAAGTAAGGGCTTATTTCAGCTTACAGCTCTCAGGACATGCTCCACTGCCGACGTCACGGTAGGAATTCAGGGCAGGATTCTGGCAGATGTTGCTACAGAGGCCATGGAAGAGGATGTCTTACTGGCTTGATCCTCCTGGCTTGCTCAACTTGCTTTCAAATAGTACCCTGGACCACCAGCCCAGGAATGACACCACACACAGTGAGCAGGACGCACCCACATCACTCATCAATCATCGATCAATAAAATGCCTACAGGCTTGCCCACAGGCCCATCTGGTTGGGCCACTTTCTCAGTTAAGATTTTCTCTTCCCAGATGGCACTGATGTGTGTCAAGTTGACATAAAAATAGCCAACCTAGTCTGCAAGATAAAATTATATATCTTGTGGGATATATATCTTGCATATAATTTGGTCCTTGCCCACCATGTCAAACTTGACTTTGACAACTCTTTTACCTTCACACTGTACCTTCCGGGCTGCATCTTACCATTCCTGGGAATTGTATATGCATACTATACCCCAGGCCGACCATTATGCTTTTCTTCCTCACATTTCTTTTTTTTTTTTACCCCATATTCTTTTATTTTGTTGCATTCAAAAAAAAAGAATTTACATTTCCTCCCCTTCTCCCAGTCCCCTCCCGCTCCCCCCCCCCGCTGCTTCCTTAAAAGAGGGCATGGTGCCCAGCCCTGTGGGAAGTCCAAGGCCCTCCCCCCTCCATCCTGTCCTAGGAAGGTGTGCATCCAAATTGACTAGGTTCCCAAAAAGATAATACATGCAGAGGAGATAGGTCTTAGTGTCATTGTTGATGGCTTCTCATTCTGCCCTCAATGGCAGCCACATTTAGAGAGCTCAGTTTGATCATATGCTCATTCAGTCCCAGTCCAGCTGGATTTGGTGAGCTCCCATTAGATCAGGCACACTGTCTCAGTGGGTGGTTCAGCCCCTCCAGGTCCTAACTTCCTTGCTCATCTTCTCCCACCTTCTGCTCTTCAACTGGACCTTGAGAGCTAAGTCCATTGCTCAGGTGTGAATGTGGGTCTCTGTCTCTATCTCCATCCATCAGACGAAATTTCTATGGATGTGATCAAGATATTCATCAGTGTGACTATGGGACAATGCTAGTTCTGGCACCCTCTCCTCTGCTGCCCAAGGACCTGGCTGGGGACATCCCTGTGGACACCTGGGATCTCCTCTAGAGCCAAGAATCTTGCCAGTCCTAAAATGACTCCAATAATGTAGCTATCTTATTCCCTTCTCCAATATCCACCTTTCCTCCATCTCCACCCTCCCACTCCCCCAAGCTCTCCCCAGTCCTTCCCTTCTCCCTTCTCCTTCCCCATCTCCCCTCTCCCCACTCCCCTACCCCCACCTCTATCCCCACCCCCGTATTCCCACCTTTTGCCTGGCAATCTTGTTTGCTTCCAATTTCCAAGAGGATCTATATATGATTTTCTTTGGGTTCACCTTGCTATTTGGCTTCTCTGGGCTTGTGAGCTATAAGCTTAGTGTCCTTTGTTTTATGGCTAGGGTCCACTAATGAGTGAATACATACCATAAT